>JAJKFI010000062.1:3951226-3965236 GCA_029204185.1 Lerista edwardsae | reverse complement strand
TTATTATTATTATTATTATTATTATTATTATTATTATTATTATTATTATTATTATTATTATTATTATTATTATTATTAGCCTGTAAACTGCTTTGTGAACTTTGTATTGAAAAGTGGTATATAAATACTGTTTGATTGATTGATTGGTTGGTTGGTTGGTTGGTTGGTTGGTTGGTTGGTTGGTTGGTTGGTTGGTTGGTTGGTTGGTTGATAACAGCAACATCACCTTCACATTTCTTCATTTTCTCCTCCTGTCCCTTATTCCCAGAGGCAGAGGGAGGGTGCTGCAGGGGTGTGTGTGTGTGTGTGTGTGTGTGTGTGTGTGTGTGTGTGTGTGTCAAGCACGATGGGCGGACCCCACCCCTGTGCTTTCTGACTCTCCCACCCTCCCTTGTGCTCAGATCGCGCCTTAATGGAGCAATTCTGGGTGCAGGGAGGCGCGGCTGGGCAACGCACTGAAGGCGCAGTGACGTCAGTCTGCCCTCGGCGCACCGTAAGCCGGGAACAGCTCCGCTTATTCCTCCCTTGGAATTTGGAACATAGACTGCTCCCATTAAAGAGGATCTCAGCTAAACATGAAAAGCATATGAGTGTGTTTTACTCAGAAGTAACTTTGACTGTGAGAATAGGATTTACAATTTGCATATGATTATAGCCTTAATGAGAGAAGTGCATACTATCTCTCTAGCAACCCTTTGGGAAAGACAATGGCCTAGATATTATGATATGCCCCTAGGCCGATTTCTCAGTTTGCCTCCTGCAGGGTTTCATGCTGCTTCTCAGGAATGGTTTGTTCGTTTGTTCTTTTTTCTGGGAAAAGTTTCACCTGAGTGCCTCTTCCGACGACAGCACCACTCCAGCTGTAGGAAACATCCTGGAGCACTGTTACCTTGAGAGAATACTAGGTGGAGTGTATTGCTTCATTTGTCTTGCAGGTTGAGAAATCAGAATGAAAATTGGTGGGCATATATAGGGAAACATTCCTTGTTTTCTAGTTCAGACCTCAGTTTGACCTTCAGGTTCAGATTTAAGGGGGTCGGGAAAGAAGTAAATCGTCTGGCATAATTTAAGAAAATCTTAGTTGGGGAAATGGCAGTTTCTCTCTTGGGGAGGAACCCTGAAAGTTCAGTTCCATTTTCATTTTTGTGTAGGGTTGCCAGATACAAAAGGAAACAGAGTGCCTAGAACTTTTGCCATTGTCTAGAACATATGGGACGTGGTGGCGCAGCGGGTTAATCCGCTGCTGCTGGGCTTTCTAACTGGAAGGTTGGGAGTTCAAGACTGCACAACGGAGTGAGCTCCTGTCGCTTGTCCCAGCTCCTGCCAACCTAGCAGTTCGAAAGCACCTAAAAATGCAATTAGATAAATAGGGACCACTTTGGTGGGAAGGTTACGGCATTCCGTGTGCTACGGCGTATAGTCATGCCGGCCACATGACCACGGAAGCTTGTCCTTGGACAAAACGCCGGCTCTACAGGCTTTGAAACGGAGATGAGCACCGCCCCCTACAGTCGGTCATGACTAGACCATTCAGTCGTGGGGAAACCTTTACCTTTACCTAGAATAGGGCCAATGCAAGGCGTTCCTGTAGGGCCCCCTACTTATCGAGAAAAGCACTTGTGGTGCCACACACAGCACCTGGAAGAAGCTGGCCAAACTTTGCTGGCTTAGCTTATGCCGGCCTAACTCCAGGGTAGGATTACGCTCTGAGTGTGCAAAGCACTTTCAGTTGTGTTGTCTTGATAGAACCTTTGCAATAACCATGTCAAGGAAGGAGTATCCCCATACTGCAGATGGGGAAGACTGAGGCTGGAGAGAATGGCTTGCCTAAGAGCCCACCTAGTCCATTCGCAGCACAAGAAAAGTTTCAATTGGGAATGTTCTGACTTGCTACGCAACAGCGCGTTGGCTGTCTTTCCCCCTTTTTCGATGCACGCTCTCAAATCCAGTGCCAAAAACTCCGTTTGCCCTGCATTCGAACACGAGGCTTGCTTGTTAGCAAACGATTCAACAGCGCATTGTTTTGGAGCCATTATCTCCATTTTCGAGCCAGCCCAATCCTGAATGCATGTGTCTTGCCGCCACGTCGTTTACAGACAGTCTGTAACAAGAAGCGGGGATTGGCCGGACTTCTAAAGAAATAAATGAGAACATCAGGCTCTGCGAGGAATCGTCACCTGGGTTTGGAGAAAGCTCCCGTTACATGAAAGGTGCTTTTGAAAGCATCCATTCACTGTGGAATGAATTCACACCATTCATCCTGCCACTCACGGAGCAAAATATAATAATAGACGTCAGGCATGATTGCTGGCATCTATCAACACTTTGTTACACGCCATTTAGGCTGGGGGGGAGGGGTCAGGGAGGAAATACGATGGTATGCATTTTGAAAAGCCACAATGAAAACCGAGGCATCGTCTCCAAAGCTCAGGTCTGCTTCTCGACAGAAGTTGCCCGTCACCTGCGGCTGATGCTCCCGGTTGTGAGATCTCCAGTGCAATATGACACCCGGTTTGCCAGTGAAATCTGTCTACGAGGCCCGCTGGAAGGTTCATTCATCCAACCGAGCGTCTGATTCATGGCTGGCACCAGATTGCTTTGGATTCAGAGCACAATCCCAACCTGGAATGAGGCCGGCACAGTTAGGCCTGCGACGTTTGGCGGACACAAGGGCCACCGTAAGCAACATGAAATTAGCCAATCCATCCACCCTTGTCTCCATACAGCTCCAAATGGAACTATTCTCATAGGCGAGGGCCACAGCTGTGCTGGAGAGGAAGTGACATCACAGGCATGCATCATCACCCGGCCCTGGGTACCACCGTGGCTGGCACCTCCACTGCCCGAGGGCCATGGGCATTACCCCTCAGCTTAACCTACAGTTCAGGAAAGGGCGGTAAAACAAACTGTGCCATCTTGATCTCATAGGAGGAAGGGTGGGATCGCAATGCAATAAATAGAGCGCCACCTGGTGGATGAAAGGCAGGATGCAAAGCATCCAGAACCTCTATGGGTTTCAATTTCAACTGGAGCACCCACAAAGCATGGATGGGAAAGAGAGGGGCATTTCCGGAACAGTTTGATGGAATGAACAGGAACAGTGTCAACCCCCTCTAGATGAGAAGGCGTATATGGGCGCATGGGATGGGACAAAATACATCAGAACCAGGAGAATGTGCTTAATAAAGATAGGGAAAGTCTTGATGATTAGAGTGACGGCAGTGGAAAAGATTACCGGAAGAGGAGGTGGATTCTCCCTCACTGGAGATCTTCAAGCAGAAGCTCAACAGGCACCTGCTGGAGATGCTCGAGGAGGACTTCCTGCTACAGGCAGGGGGTTGGACTAGATGACCTTGTGGGCACCTTCAATCTCTGACTCTATGAATGTGAGGAATGCAAGCAAAGAGATGCAGATGCATTAAGTCTGGCCTGCTAGAGTCAAAGAGCAGAATCAGATCTCCGGTGTTGGCCAGCAGGTTTGAAGTATTCCTTCAAGGTGCCTTTGCATCAGAAAACCTGTTGCTCATCCCCCCTCCCTCTGCTCTCTAAACAACTCTGTGAAACCTCAAGGTTTCTCTTGAGGAGTGATGAGGCTACAGTGGACCTGCGTTAGCATTACTGCATAGCGGAGACAGGTGACGACAACCACCGTCGGATATGTTAATTGGACTTTCTTGAGCAAGCTGGTGCTGCATTTTCACCTTGTCACTGCTCAAAAGCAGGCTGTGGTTGCAAGGCGGTCCCCGGGAGAGCCCGACAGAAATGGATGGAGCGAGCACAGACAGTGCATCAAAGGAACCAAAAGAGGAGGCGTCGATAAGGAAAGAAGGAGAAACGGCTTCAGTGGGTGCTCAAAAATAAGCCCTTGCACTTCTTCAGGGGCTACTGCAGCTTTTAGCATGGCACTGATTCAACTTCATCACTAGGTAATGTGGCTTCTGCTGCGTCCAAGACCATCTAAGCTAATTGAATTCTTGCAACAGCAGGAAAGGCATTGAACCCGGGCTGAGAATGGAGGTTAGGATCCACCCCAAGGGCTGAGCGCTGCCTCTACCAACCTCCCTGGGCTGGCCTGCCCATAAACCTGCCCATTCTCTGCCCTCCCTCCCTCCCTCCCATTTCACCCATCCCCCCCACCCTGTTAAGCCTCCCCCATCCTCCTGGAGTCGATCAATCAATCAATCAATCACTAGTATTTATATACCGCTTTTCAACACAAAGTTCACAAAGCGGTTTACAGGCAAATAATAACAGTAAAGTTAAGCGGCTCCCTGTCCCAAAAGGGCTCACAATCTAAAAGAATGGAGAACACCACCAGCAACAGCCAGGAGAAAGACACTGTGCTGGGGTGAAGAGGGACAATTGCTCTCCCCCTGCTAAATATAAGAGGACACCACTTGAAAAAGTGCCTCTTGCCCAGTTAGCGGGCGTAACTATCCTGTTATCATCCTGTTATATTATACTGTTATGTTATACTGCTATATTGTACTATTATACTGTACCTGTGCTGGCCTAAGAAGGCTGGCCTGATCTTTGGGCCTCTGGGCGCAGGGCAGCAAGGCCCGCCGCACACGTCAATGCGCTGGCCTAACTCTGTCCAAAATGGGGCAAATGCGCTTCATGCTACTGGCCTGTTTGGATTGCTCTGTCAGTGAGTTTACAAACAGATGCATTTAAAAGCATCAAATTGGCCATTTGAAACCGAAGGGAGGACCTGGCATAGTGCAATTTTAAGAAAAGGGAATGAATGAATGACTGCTTGCTAGTAACATATCTTTCCCCTTCCCGGGTTCCATTTCTATAACTAATTAATACACACGGTAATTAATACACACGGCTTAAAGGTGGGGGAGGAGGGACCCAGGATCTCATTTTCTTCCTTCTCATTTTTCTCACATTTGGATAAATTGGAGTGTCCCCTTTTTAAGAATTACCTTTTGATGAACCCTTGATGCACACATATTCATTTAAATGCATTTTTTTGTTGGTTTGTTTAATTACTGGGACCAGCCTGGAGAGAAAGGACTTGCAAGGATTTGGGGGCGCGGGGGGCGGTGTGTGTGTGTAGAGAAACCAACTGCAGTTTGATACGGGCTTCAGAGAAATGTGCGTTGCCTGTCTTTTTTTATTATTTTTTGGTCCTGTTCAATCCCAAGCAGCATTGTTCTTCTGATTATCGCCTTTCAAGTCAAAATTCTGTGAATCCAGCTAAATACGCACTAATCAACATCATTGTGAAGTTCTGCTGGGGGAGAAAAAAAAATCAAAAGCGGAAATGAAAGGATTTATCAAAACCGAGTTCTCAAGAGGGGCGAACAAATTCCCGAAGATCAGTCCGTACCTCGGAAGCCTTGACAAAATCAAAGCTGGATGAAACCTTGCAATTAACAAAGGCCATTTCGACTTATAAATCATCTCGCCTCCGACCCCCCCCCCCCCATTCCTCATTGGCAACTGTATAAAACTAATTTAATTTGGTCATTATTCCCATCACTCTCAGATGAGAAACCCGGTTTAATTGTAACTGATCCTTCTTTTTCTAATTATTTCCAGCGCATTGCTGTGGCCGCTATTTCTACCCATGTGGCTTGGTGCTCACACTGAGTTTTAAGAGGCTTTAAATGGTGGTGCCTTACGTATCTTTAGGATGTGGTGTCTGAGGACGGTAGCCGGAGGGGAGGCCAGCCCTGGTGCCAGGCTGCAGGGGGGTGTCTGAGAGGCTGCCCCAAGACATTGGTACCTCTTTTTCAAGAAGAAAACTTGTTGTTCAGTCGCTAAGTCGTGTCCGACTCTTCGCGACCCCCTGGACCGCAACACGCCAGGCCTCCCTGTCCTGCACTAGCTTCCGGAGTTTGCTCAATTTCATGTTCATCGCTTCAGTGACACTATCTAACCATCTCATCCTCTGCCGCCCCCTTCTCCTTTGGCCTTCAATCTTTCCCAGCAGGAGGGTCTTTTCCTCTCTTCTCATGAGGTGGCCAAAGGATTTCAGCTTCAGCTTCAGGATTTGTCCTTCCAGGGAGCAATCAGGCTTGACTTCCTGGAGGATTGATTGATTGGAGAGTCCAGGGGACTCTCAAGAGTCTTCTCCAACACCATAATTCAAAAGCATTGAAGAAAACTTAGATCTTTTAAACTTATTGCTCAGTTTACTGCTATGATGATATATGCAAAGATACAAAGGGATATACTGTATATATAAATAATATTTAGCTACACGTCTGGTACGATGGCACTATGGGAATGTGGTGGCGCTGCGGGTTAAACCGCTGAGCTGTTGACCAGAAGGTTGGACGTTTGAGACCACGCAACTGAGTGAGCTCCCATTGCTTGTCCCAGCTCCTGCCAACCTAGCAGTTCAAAAGCACCTAAAAAGTAGGTAGATAAATAGGTAGATAAATAGGTAGATAACAGCATTCCGTGCGCTACGGCATACAGTCCACATGACCACGGAAGTTTGTCCTCAGGACAAAGCTGGCTCTTCGGCTTAGAAACAGAGATGAGTATCGCCCCCTACAGTCGGTCATGACTAGACCATCCTGTTGTGGGGAACCCTTACCTTTACCTTGCACTTCTGATACCAGCGATTTTGATAGCGCAGATCTGAGCAGCCCCATAGGACTGGCTAGGGCTTACCCTGGGGTACGGGAAAAATATTGCCCCATGGTGAGCTCCAGCTGCCTCCCATGCCTGCCAGCCAGCCTGCTCCAGCACAGGTTAGGATTGGGCTGCCCACCATTCTGAAGGCTCGAAATTCGACTCAATGACATAATCACCATCTTTCAGACTAACATGCCCCGTCACGACACTAAACTATGGTTTCGAGCTCCTTCGTTGAAGGGAGAGCTTGGGATCGAACAAAATAAATAAATAAATAAATAAATAAATAAGCTGAAACTGCCTAGATGGTTTTCTGTGCCTGGCTGCAAATTACTGGCAGGTGAAGCTGCCCCGCGTCGAGCTGATTGAGCTGAAATGTTTAGCAACAGAGGCATCTAATTTGCTCTCTGTTTTGTACATGGCATTAGCAAGGGGGAAAGCAGGGCTGATCTGCTTAGCATCCCGATCGGATCTGCTCGCAGATCCAGCTGCAAAGGCGGCCGATCAAAGTGCATGCAGCTGAGGTGCCAAGTGTTTTGCAAATGAAAATGCACAGCGGTGCGCGAGTGCTTTTGCACGGCGGGGGCCGATGGAACGTCTGCAGGCTGCTGAAACCCAACTATTGGGAGGGTTTTTTGTTGGAATGGAAATCAGCTGCAGGCTAAGGATCTATTCAAACATCTGGATACTTACTGCAACATTTATATATTGCATTTCTCAATTCACTAAAGATGGTTTACATAGGCAGAATGACCATAATTCCCATTTTTTAAAGGTTATTTTTTTTACAAGTATTGTTTCATGAGACAATCTCATAGAACCTTTATTTATGTTTATTTTACCAATGTATACCCAGCTTGATCTCCCTGATGGGCATTCAAAGCAGCTAGGTTGCTAACAGCCCAATCCTATGCATGTCTACTCAGAAGTCAGTACCATTGTGTTCATTGAGACTTACTCCCAGGTAAGGGTCATGGGACTATGGCCTTAGGGGGCAATCCTAACCTGAAGTTCAGCCAGTGCAGTTAGGCCAGCAACGTTTGGCTGGCACAAGGGGCACTGTAAAATATGTTTGGACCACTCTCAGAGTCAGGAGGCCAGCACACAGACGTGCGCCACCCTCCCTGACTCCGAGAGTGGTCCAAACACGCTTTGGTGGCCCTTGTGCCAACCAAACTTTGCTGCCTAACTGTTCCAGGTTAGGATTGGGCCCTTAGTGACCCTAAGTGAGTGAGAATGCAATCTAACCTGGAATTAGGCCGGCACAGTTAGGCCAGCAAAGTTTGGTTGGCACAAGAGCATGCCATAAAGCATGTTTGGACCACTCTCAGAGTCAGGGAGGATGGTGCACATCTCGGTGCTGGCCTCTCTGACTCTGAGTGGTCCAAACGAACTCCAGGTTAGTATTGTGCTCTGAGAAACATTAATCAGAGAATTCTGGTAATGAATATGCAGCGTTTTAGTGGTCTCCCATTCCATTCAAAAGGCACAGAGTCCATTCACATTGATGGTAATTTATTTCTTCCCCATTGTCTACAGAAACAACAAGTTGCTTGAGCCTCACTTGGTACCATATCACGCAGGGTGCAGGAGTCCATTCACGAGGACATCGCTGATTATTTCTTTCTTTCTTCCCCATTTCGTACCGAAACAAGTTGCTTGAATCTTGCTCGGTACTATATCATGCATGCAAGTCCAAGGGGATTTATTGTTGTTATTCTTAGTGTGGCTGACTCGTTGCTTGTTGAGAGGAAGGATATAATTAATCTCACTGTACGACCTGATATTTGTGCATGGCAAGCAAAACAAATTCTCCCACTTCTTCATGTCATGCCCAAGGAGCATTTACACTCCTTGTTCAACACAACCGGGCTTGTGCATGAAAGTCCAGAGCTTGTTTATTACAGACACTGTCACTCAACGCCAGGTCATTTATGAACAAGATTGGGGGTACAATCCTAACCAACTTTCCAGCACTGACATAGCTATGCAAATGGGGGATGTGCTGCATCCTGCAGTGGAGTAGTACTCATGGAGCCCTCGGAGCTACATTGCCCTTACCCTGGGGTTGGAAACTTGGTTAGGATTGCACCCTAAAAGCACTAGCCCCAGGATTCTTGGGTGACCCCCCACTTTGCTCCCACTGTGTGTATTACCTATGCATTCCTACTCTCTTATTTCTATCTTTTAACCAAGTCGTTCTCAAACTTTTTAGCATTGGGACCCACATAGCCCTCTCCTTTCCAGCATCCCTTCTTCCCATATTTTCAATACGGCTGTTCTAGGAGCTTTGGGACCCGCCTGAAATTGACTTGTGACCCACTGGTGGGCCCCAACCCACAGTTTGAGAATCAGTGCTTTAGAAGGTGAGCAAGGAAGACCTTACCTTTGCAAAAATCATGCTGATTCTCTTTCAGTGGACCTGTCTTCTGGATGCTTACTAGTGTTATCTTTAATTATGCTTTCCACCCGTTTACCTGGAACAGATGTTAAGCTGACTGGCCTGTATTTTCCTAAAAAAAACCCCCTCCCATCCCTTTTCACATATCAGTGTTACACTGGCTACTTTCCAGCCCTCTGGCCCAGAGGCTGATTTAAAAGACAGGTTACATATTTTGGTTAGATCAGCAATTTCACATTTGAGTTCCTTGAGCACTCTTGGGTGGGTGCCATCTGGACCCAGTGATCTGTTAATTTTTAATTTGCCCGTATGCTCTAGAACTTCGATTTGACTCAATTTGCCATCCATCCCTGAGAAGGTCAGTTCTGATGCTGTATTGGGAAAGGCAGGAGATACCCCGAGGAGGGAGGCAATGGCCCCTTGTCCCAGATAAGGCAGGGATTACAGGGTTAACCCCCAAGGTCTTTGCAAGCCTCGGGAGCACAGCTGCAGGTTGATGAGCTCTCCAGCTATGAAGGGAGGCCAGCACAGGTGCAGAGGGGTGTGGCTGATGAATTAAAGCCTGCCCACTGATTGGCTGGCCTCAGTATAAAGCTGGCAGCAGGAACTGGAGAAAAGAGCAGCCACCTATGAAAATATGGGAAGATGGGATGCTGGAAAGGGGGAGGGCTGTGTGGTTGTTTTGCTTGTGCCAAGCTTGTAAATAGGCTTTTTTCTTTCTGATTCACTTTGCTATTGGAAAATGGTGGAGAAATAACCCAACTGATTGCTGCATTCTCAGGAAAGCAGCAGGCTCTGGCCTCACAATGACAGCACTTCTGGTGGGTCCCAGACAGACTGTCATTCTAAAAAGTGGTCCCAATGCTAAAAGTTTGGAATCCCTGCAATAGAACAGATCCCTAGGTAAAGAGTATAGGACTGCAGTCTTTGTGATCCATTTGGTCCTCCCCTGCTAAAAGACTTTACATGAATTCCATATTCTCTACAGCTGGAAAAAGTCCAAAGGTTACACCAGTTTTGAAAAGGTGTTTGTGTCTTAATCATGAACTTTTTAAAGCTCACAATGGTCGCACAGCCTCAATAGGATGCTTCAAAACCAGTAGTGTCATCTAAATGATTTAAGAACAGGTACTCACTTTTGATTGGCACATGTCGGGACCCGCCCACCGGAAGTGACGTCATAAGCCGGAAGTGAGGTCGTGGCAGGAAGGGACATGAAAAAAGCCCTTTTTGAGGCCTCAGACAATTTTAAACTGACCCAACAGTTGCAACAGTATTCCACAGCACCCCCAGAACATGTTAAGGAGGCCTGGCATCATGTTAAAGTGACCCAACTGTCACTTTAAACCCCAGAGCAGATCATTTTTCAGTGGCAAGGCAAGGCAAGGCTCCGCTCGCTGCCTGCCTGCTTGCCTGGCTCTGAGAACATGCAGGCAACTCAAACATGCAGGAAATTCAAACGTTGCAGGGGGCGGAGTCGACGAGTGGGCAGGCGAATGGGCGGGGCCAGCCATAATCCTAGGAACCAGTACTCGCGTACCCCCGCATACCCCCTGCATGACATCACTGTTCAAAACCCTTCTATTACAGTCCAGTCCTAAAACTAAAGTCCCGCTCTGTGATGCATCATCATCCATGCAACCTCCACTACAGCCAGCGCAGGAACTACAGGTGCTGGATGCATCCTTTGCCCCCCCCCCAATGGAGCACCTAGCCGGTTGCAGATCCTACGTACTGTCCCAATGTGCTCTCTCAGTCCATTGCAGCACGTTGAGATCTAAATCACCCAGCGCTTGAAACATCATCTCTCTTGAATGTCTTATTGTACCAAGATAACTGGGTTTCCTCTTCTAATGTTGTTTGCCTTTGCCTTCAAGGCATCGACATTATGATTCATGTGCACTTAATGAGCAGGACTGAAGGTCAACCAGCCCTGATTCCTAACAGATTGCAAAGCAACGAAGCACCAATGTCATGTGTGCTTTTTGAGCAATTATCCTGGCAATTATGCTGCCTTAGTCAGCATTTCTGATCCAGTTCAGACTCTCTGAGAGTATAATCTGGAGTTAGGCAGGCACAATTAGGCCATCAAAGTTTGGCCAGCACAAGGGCCACTGTAAAGTGTGTCTGGACCACTCTTGGAGTCAGAGAGGAAGGCTCACGTCTGTGTGCTGGCCTCTCTGACTCCAAGAGTGGTCCAAACATGCTTTAGAGTGTCCCTTGTGCCAGCCAAACTTTGCTGGCCTAACTGTGCCAGCCAAACTCCAAGTTAGGATTGTGCTCTTAGTGGAAAGTTATTTTCTCCACCACTACCCCCCAAAAACAAACAAACCCAGAATCTCTTTTTTTAATACCTCCAGCAAATTGCAGATTTCCAATCCATGTACAAAAGTTTCCATAAAGGATTCCTTAAATATTGATTAAATAATTGCCCCTCCTCAAATACTGTTCTTGCGACCATCTTTCATTTTCAAAATGTATTCTTGCTTTTGCTCATGTTCCCTATTTATTTAATTACCTCTGCTTTATGAATGTTTTATGAGGAGCCAGGATATAAATATCCTAATAATAATTAATAATAATGTCACCTCTCTTCCCATTCCATCACTCTTGGCACCTTGTCTAATACCTTTCACTTTCTGTATCCTGCCACCCTTTTCCAGTGTTTTCGATCTTGCATATGTCATGCCTTGCATCTATTTAAGAAAGCTCTCAGCTTCATTCCTAGCTGGTAATTTTCTTGATTTTCTCTGATTAAGTAAGACCTTTAACGACATTTTCCCCCTTCCGGTTTTTTTTTTCCTTGACGGTTTAAGGTAACAGCCCATTTGATATCTCGAATGCAACAGAGACAGAACGCGCGACATCTAATTATGCCATTTGCAGATGTGACAGCACTGGTGCCACTACCGCACAAGCCTCTGTGGTTAAATTAAAATTATAATGACACTAATTACATTAATTAGTCCTTTTCCAAGTTTATTGCCAGCAAAGTATTTTTTTTTTTGCTTTGCATATTTACACGAGCAACATCTACTTTACTTTCTTCTGCAAAAGACGACTGTAACGAAACAGACAATTTATCATCGCTCTTTAATTCACAAGCGATATTCCAAGAGAGAAGGCAGATGCCATTGAAAACATTTAAAAAAAGGGAAAGGGGGGATTCACATTCCTACAGTTGTTTTCATAAATTATTGAAATGAACAGCCTGGAAACGGCAACACTTAAGATATTTAACCAGACATGTGGTGAGATGTTTAAAGAAAAGCCACAGGCACCCTGGAACGAGACGCAAAACTGCGACGGCAGTGTGCAGGCATCGTGCAAAGGATGTTTCAATAGTTACATCTTTTGGCTGCGGCTATGTTGTACTGCAAGGAAAGCCAAGCTCTAACCAAGTGGTTCCCAAACGTTGTTTTAATTGGGATGCAAAAAGGAGCTCTATATTTTCAAGGGCCACACATTATATGTCAAAGAGCCACTGGTGGCTCAAAAGCTGCAGTTTGGACACTCCTGGTGTAAAAAGGTCTTGGGTCAAATTCCATAATTTCTTAATAGGGCTAAGAAATAGTTCTGCCTGAAAGCCTTAGGAGCAGAGGCATCACTAGGGAAGTCACCCAGTGTCACCCAGTGGAAGAGCTCATTCCGTCCCGTCCCCCCATGACAGACCTCCTATACCAGACCATACAGAATAAATTACAATATCATATACACAGTCTTAGTGCAGTGGCCTCATTAGGATTGGGGTAATCTCTTTTACCTTTATCCATTTTAACATGTATCAGTACAGGTCACCCAACACATCAGAAACCCACAAAAAAACCAATGGCCAACTTGATGTCACTCACATAATATAGGGTGCAATCCTAACCTGGAATTTGGCTGGCACAGTTAGGCCAGTAAAGTTTGGCTGGCACAAGGGCCACTGTAAAGCACGTTTGGACTGCTCGCGGAGTCAGGAAGGATGGTGCACGTCTGTGTGCTGGCCTCTCTGCCTTCAAGATTGGTCCATACATACTTTATGGTGGCTCTTGTGCTGGCCAAACGTTGCTGGCCTAACTGTGCCGGCCTAACTTCAGGTTAAGATTGTGCCCTCAATAAAAGCTCTATTATAGACATATGGAAATGAGAACTGACTCATACTAACACCTTATTGGTTCTTTGCTGTGTCATAACACTTCATTGCCTCTTGAACCAATCATCCTCACTGGTTAGTTATGAGTTCAGGAAATCCACTTTTTGTAATATAGTGTTACAAATTGTGTAACATATTGCATGTTACATGCAATATTGCATCTTACATATTGTGATTTCCTTTTCTGATCATTACACTCTGCATGAATTTCCTTTCCAATGATATATAACATGATGGTATTAGTCATAAATACAAATTTTCAAAAAGGTCTTTAAAATTTTGGCCACTAGAGGTGGCCCCCATCCCAAGAGTGTCACCCATCATAATCTGCACCCCTGTATCCCCTAATTATGCCACTGCTAAGGAACCCCAGCTGGTCTGTGTCGACAATACAGAGCTGGATGAACCAATGGTAACAGTTGTTTGACTTTTGCCTATTTCCCGAACCTTCATTGTGAAAATCTGGCCACACAATAAACCAATCAAAGCCAAAGCCCATTGTTGAATGCCCAGAAGACCTGCTTTGTGAAGCAACAACTAGGCAACAGCACTGAAACAATGCATCTTTGTCATCTAAAGCAAGATTATCAGTAGGGTACAGGATGCAGGCAATTCCATCAATGCCTGTCAATTTCTACTAGAGACGAAATGCAACATCAGGAAGGAGCTGGGACTGCCTTTTCCCTGAACACTCGTAGAGAAAGCTAATCAGCCGAAGAAACATGTTGCACCAAATGTTTGGAGATTTAAGTTTATTAAAATAACTTTTAAAAAATTACAGGAGAATGTAATAGAAAATTCATCAAAAAGATGAATTTCCCCCTTGTTGTGGAAAGACTGGTCTTTACTAAGGACTATGGGATTGGGGGGA
>JAJKFI010000062.1:3932414-3948481 GCA_029204185.1 Lerista edwardsae | reverse complement strand
CACACACACACACACACACACACACACACACACACACACACACACACACGTACCCAAAGACATAACACACTGTGGCAGTGAAGTGACGCCACATAACATCACTTCCAGGTTCTTGCCAGAGGAGGGGTGCAATTGCAGTACTGGCTTAATTCCCCCCCCCCATTCCTTCTCCTGTAGAGACTCCCCTTGAAGTAGAAGGAACAGGGATGCAAAGCTTCTAGTGGCTCCTCCTCTGGGGAGAGTCCAGAAGTGACTGTCTTGCACTGCTTTTGGTGCAAGGCAGCCACTTCCGGCTTCTGGCTCACTTCAGCAGCTTTGCACCCCCATTCCTTCTGCTATGGAGGCTCCCTTGAAGGAGAAGGAAGAGGGTGAGAAGCAACCTTTCTCCGAAACTAGGGCAGAGCTTGAGTGGCATTCACCCTAACCCTAACCAGCATCCCATTCCTTTCCAGCATCCCATCTTCCCGTATTTTCAATATGGCTGCTCTAGGTCCTTCACAACCCACCTGAAATTGGCTTGCGACCCACTGGTGGGTCCTGACCCACAGCTTGGGAACCACTGCATTAACAGGATCCGAAGAGAAAGCACATCCACCTCAAAATCCCTACAGGACTTATCGGGACTAGACTACCAGTTAGAGTGGGAGACAGTGGGTGAAATCCCAGTGTTCCCAAAGCCAGTCATGAAACATGTGAACATGGCTTAATTCTTTGCTGCTCAGTATTCCCAAGGAAGGGTGAAATCCATACTGCTTTAAATATATCTATTTTTTTCTGGAGTCAAAAACAGCTGCAAAAGCAAATACACTGAGAGAGGGTATAATGTGCTTATTTTTTTTTTTAAAAAAATCTTTTATCTTATCTCCTCAGTTGTGACTTCAGTGTCTGGGAATCATTGCGTGATGCTTTTTATGTTGAAAAGCTGAAAGTTGGGCTTTTAGGTGATGCTCTGACTTCTTCCTTTGAAGCTTGTGGAAAAATCCTATTTAATCTGCTCTACCAGGAGGAAGACCACCTGGATGAATGGGGAAGGAGAAAGTGGGAGGGGGAAACTGTTTTATTGCCAATGTAAGATGTAGCCTGAGACATGATGCTCTTGAAAGATAAAGGAATGAGCAAGGAGAAAGGTGGGGATAATACCACTTCTTAAAGGGAATGAATTAACATGGCAAGCCTATACATATTCAATGGGGTTTAATCCCAAAGAAGTGTTATAGAGCTGTAGCCTAAATTGAGCACAGTGGGCTCTCCTCATCCATGGGTTTGGGGCCCATGGGTTTGACTTACTCATCTGAACCCACAATTGGAGAACTTTACCGAACCTCCAAATTTGGTGTCTTCCGGTCAAGTCCGAGAGCTATCCATCTAGCTTTTTCTTTCCCAGTGTCTTGACACTGCCTAAACAATTCTTTTCCTTCCACAGAGTGTTTGGATTGTCAACCATCCTAGTTGCTGTGCTTCCTAATTGGCTATCTCATTTGCTAACCTATAGCTTGTTTCGTGATGCAGAAACTTCTCGGTAGTCAACCTGAAATCAAACTTTGCGTGTTCCACGTGAATGCCCATCAAAGGTCAAACCTTTGCAATCCATCAGTTCAGCCTCTTGCAAAGAAGTGCCCAGAGATGGTTGAATGTTTGCGCCATCAACTGCTTGCATGTGTTCCCAGGGAAAAGCACCTTTGCCTGTGCCCAATTCCCTAGTAATGTTTGTGGTCACCTTCATGCTCATGTTGATTCCTCTCAAAAAATATTCAATAAGGGGCATTCAATATTCAGGCCAATATCTCCTTTTCACTCCTTTTCACGCTAATTGCTTTCTCGGTTTATATTGCTGCTAAAGGTAAAGGTTTCCCCACGACCAAATAGTCTAGTCATGACCGACTGTTGGGGGCGGTGCTCATCTCCATTTCAAAGCCTGTAGAGCTGGCATTTTGTCCGAGGACAAGCTTCCGTGGTCATGTGGGCGACATGAGTAGTGCACGGAACGCCGTTCCCTTCCCACCGAAGTGGTCCCTATTTATCTACTTGCATTTAGGTGCTTTCGATCTGCTAGGTTGGCAGGAGCTGGCCCAAGCAACGGGAGCTCACTCCGTCGCGCTGTCTTGAACTCCCAACCTTCTGGTTGGAAAGCCCAGCAGCAGCGGATTAACCTGCTGCGCCACCATGTCCTGGACATATTGCGGCTAGTCCATTATTATTTTATTAGTGCCAGCTGCCCTGAGCCCCAGTCTAGAGACCGTCTGCAGTGACAAACCGTCTGCCGTGGCTAGTATATGAAATATTTGACAGCAATCTCAGCTATTACAAATCCAACTTGCTGGCCGCTCTCTGCTTTTATAGGACGGTCCCCTCTGAAACACCCTCTTCCATACAGGTAGTCCTCATGCCCACCCCTACATCTATTCAGCATATACACTCATTAGTTTGCCAGTGCAAGCTTTACTTACAGGAGGCTGTGGGAATCTGCTAGAGGTGCAGAAAGAGACTGTATTGTTATAAGGATGATATATTATTATTTTCGAAGCTCCAAAGAGAGAGAGTCAACTTTGCCAGCTTTGATTAATGTTTGTTCATTCAGTGGTTCAATAGGGAGGTCAGGTGAGCCCAACTGATATGTTTTGTTAGTTCTTTCCTCTAAAGCTCTTTCTTCTAAACCAAGCAATGAAAAACCCTGTTGCCAACACGCTCTGCCCTCCCAGGTTCTGCTAGGTCAAGTCACAAGATACTAAACTCTCAGCATTGCTTGGACCCCCTATGCAGCGGTGTTATGCTGCCGGAACGCTGGGCGGGACATCCGGGTGATCGACAGCCCACCTGTCGCGTTCCGGAGCGTTACGCGGTTTGCGTAACGTACGCAAGCGGCGTAATTGGTTACGCAAACGGTGTAACGCTCCGGAACGCGATGGGCGGGCTGTCGATCACCCAGATGTCCCGCCCAGCATTCCGGCAGGATAACACCGCTGCCCCTATGTTACAAAAAATATTGACGTGTGTTGGTCCATTCAAACCTGAACTTTACCTCCTGAATATAGTGTCAACAATTCAAGATAATGCAAAGAAACATGTGACCCTACATATCAATGCTACAGTGAGACTATTGTATGCACAAATGTCGGAAGAAACTGAAATACCTACAGAGAATAAAGTAAAGGATAAAATTTTGGAAATTGTTGAAATGGACGTAAGCCATCCCTGACTCCGAGAGTAGTCCAAAAATGCTTTATGATGGCCCTGGTGTTGGCCAAATGTTGCTGGCTTAGCTTACGCCAGCCTAACTCCAGTTTAGGATTGCGCTCTGAAAGAAGGGAATTTAGGCAAGATTAAAGAAATTTGGAAACCATGTTTATGATTAGATAACTAGAAAATTCAGAAATATGTAAAGATAAATTTAGTAATTAAAGGAATTAAAGGAATTAAAGTAACCAGAGTAATTAAGAAGAGACTATGATACGAAAGGAGAAAATATAACATGAAAGAATTTAGTTGAAGAGATGAAAGAGATATATAATGCTGCAAACCAACTGTTTATTTCCTTTTAGGTATGTAACCTGTGTTTTTTCACTACCCAATGTATATCCTTCTCCCCTTCCCCATCACTTATAAATATATATTTTTTTTAAGTTACCCCTGCTAACTGGGCAAGAGGCACTTTTCCAAGTGGTGTTCCTCTTATATTTAACAGGGGGAGAGTAACTATCCCTCTTCATCCCAGCTCAATGTCTTTCCTAATGGCCTCCATGGCAACCATGGGTCTGTCTCAAAGAATATCTGCCCCAACACGGCGGGGGGCTGAAGACCTTTTTATTTCAATAAGCTTTTAAGTGTTGACTGGCTGGCTAGCTGGCTGGCTGGTTTTCTAGAGTCTTTATATTTTAGGATCCACGGGGCTTGTTTTAAATTTTTAATTATTTTAATGTTGTTTTTAATTGTAATTTTATTGTATCATTGTAAGCTGCCTTGGGGCAGAAAGGTGGGATATTTATTTATTAATCAATCAATCAATCAATCAATTAAATAAACAAACAAACAAACAAACAAACAAACAAACAAACAAACAAACAAATAATAATGGCTGTTGCTGGTGGTGGTCTGCCTTTTTTTTTTTTTTTTGAGATTGTGAGCCCTTTTGGGACAGGGAGTCATTTAACTTTATTATCATTTGCCTGTAAACCGCTTTGGGAACTTCATGTGGAAAAGTGGTATATAAATACTTTTTGATTGATTTTGATTGAAAAAAAAAAAAAAACATTGCTGGGACCCTCCAAATCTGATTACAAAATAGAGAGAACAGCAACACCTCTGGGCCACCGCACCACTGTCAAGCATGTTCTGGGTTAACTAGGGCATTCTGCCCTCTGCCAGCCTGATCAATAGAATCTCTTGTTTGGTTATTACAGCTGGGTCCACGTTGCTGCTATCTGTCTTCATTGGTTCCGATAGCTGGGCTCTGGGGCTGCCGAAAAATCATAAATGCTGCAGACGCTGTATGGTGTGGAACAGCCAAACAACTCAGCTCCAATAAAGAGTGTAGAGCTATCAACTACGCTATGGGCAAAGAAAGGCAGACAATCTTAAGGATATGAACTGGAATAAACTAGTAGAGGATTATACTGGCATCTTTATTTTCCGTGACTGAAGGGAGGAACGAGATGGCTATGATCCTCATGGTATTATAGAGAGGAAACATCAATGGCACTTGAGATATTGTGTTAATTAACTTCCAGTGTTTTTTTTTTATGCAGGCTTGCAGGCATCAGACATCTGAGATGCTTAGAAGAGGAAATGTTAAAAACCATAATAATACCATCCACCATTAAACCGAGAAGAGGAAGCAAGCATCAGCCTTGCTGCACCAAACTCAACTCAAGTGCATTTAAATGATGGAAGAAAGAAAAAGAATTGAGCCTATTGTCCAAATGCTAATTGTATGGGCAATTAATGGGGTGCCATCACAAAGAAAGCAGCAACCTACAACCAGTTGCATCCCTGGGGCAATTGCCCCTCCCCAAAATAAGGTTAAGACTGCCACTACCTACAATATCTCTGAGGGTGCAATCCTACCCTGGAGATAGGCTGATACATAGGGCCACCGTAAAGCGCGTTTGGACCACTCTCAGAGTCAGGGAGGATGATGCACATCTGTGTGCTGGCTCCGAGAGTGGTCCAAACATACTTTACGGTGTCCCTTGTGCCGGCCAAACTTGGCTGGCCTAACTGTGCCAGCTTACCTGCAGGTTAGGATTGTGCTCTGCACACTTCAGGGGCATAGCTACAGAAGTGCAGGCAGGTGCAACTGCACCGGGCAACAGTACTGTTTCGTTTGTGTGCCAATTGGCAGTGTGTGTGTCCTCAGTGAAGCTAACAGTTGTGGGGGAAAGTGCATGGATTAAGAGTAGCCCAATGCATTTGCAGCAAAGTAACCGAAGATCGGATCAGGCCCATGCTTGTCTCTGCGTGCCAGTTTGCTGCCTGCTAGGAAGCTGTTTCATCTGCTCTTCAGATGACCTTGGACAAGGCTGATCAGTGGGAGAGATCAAATGAGAGCACCGGAACATGTTTTGATGTTTGGCGATGCTTGCCTCCACAGCCTGCTGAGCAGACAAAAGATGTGGAGACCCCCTGCCGAACAGCATTAATTGATCCTCCCAACTTCATAGTGAGCGATGAGAGAGTTGCTCAAAAGATAATCTCATTCAGAAAGCCATGGAGTTCAGAGAGGTCTCTCAAAACCAGGAAAAACTAACAGAGAACCACCTGAAATCACAATGAGTCTCTTTCTGGCTATTTACTACATATATTTTTCATATCACCTCACCGGCTCTGCTATTAAATATATTTAATACATATACGAGAGGAGATCTTTAATGTATATAATGCTATCTCGGTTATGTATTCGATCAGCATTTCTTCTTCTCGATCAGCACTTTTGTCAGTAAATTTGATCCAGACATCCCACTACTGTAATTTGGACCAGTACGGCAGTGAAAATATGACCCTACCAAAGAAAAAGACGACCTATTTCAGCACCATTTAAAGCCGACTTCTCTCTGTTGATTCTTCCTTGTGCAGATGCTGCTTATAGTGCAAGCCCTTACAGGTTTACCCAGAAGTAAGTCCTATTGGGTTAAATGTTGCTTATTCCCAGGGACATGCACCACTGGCGTAGCTAATGAAAGTGTAGAGGGCAAAATGAAGACCCTGGAAGTGACATCACAACAGGAAGTGACATCACAGTTGTATTTTCATTTTCTTGGCTTTTTTTGCCATAACATTTGAATGAATACAGATATTCCGATGTGGTTTGCTTCAGTGTATTCAGCATTAAATTCCCTTACCTTTCCAATGATATATAACATTATGGTATTATTCCTATATACCAAGGTGTCCACTATTTTGGCCACTAATGTCAAGCTCAGCTTGTTACCCCCCCCCAAAGCATGTTGCCCAGTGCAATTGCACCCTCCTGAACCCCTTTAGCTATGTCCCTGCACACACACTCTCTTTGGGAAAGCCCTAAAGTCTTGCAACAACTGAGACAAGATGGATCTTTTCTGGTTAATCCATTATGACCCAATAGATGATACACCTGTGATAAAAAATTCACCACTTCATTGGAGCCCTATAGATATATACATTCTCCTAGTATTTATGATGAACATTTGCTCTATTTTTCTATAATTCCATTACTATTACCCAAGTTCAGAGCAGGTTTATGGAGTATTAAAAAATCTTCAGATGTGGCCATGAATGTTTGATTTCATCATGTGGAATATTATTATGCCGATAGAAATGCTACTGTGTTTGGAATATGATGAGAAGAACCAGTAGTTGAATCACAGGCCAGAGGAACACTAAAGAAATGTATTTTAAAAATTAGGTTTCTTGCCGATCCACTCAGTGATTTCCTACCCCAAGAATTAGGCAATAAGCCTGTTATGTGAGTTATAGTATGACTTTGCTGGGGAAACTATAGGGGCCTGTCCAAACAGATAATGGATTGCAGTAAGCTGTCATTACTTAGATAAAAACTTTGCTTTTTTAACTAGCTTTCCTCCTCTCACAAGGCTCCCATGCTGGAGGATTGTTCATTTTATCACAGAGGCGGTCCTATGGAGGAAGAAATGCTAAGTTTTGCAGGAGCCTGAGCTCTTGTGAAAGGGAGCCCTCCTCCTTGCCTCCAGAGCCATTCATGGTTTGAAGAGCTGGCTCTGAGGCTTTGTTCTGAGCCGCGAATGGCTCTGGAGGCATGGGGGAGAGGTCACGTTATACAGGAGCTCTGGCTCCTGCAAAACTTAGCATTTTGCCCTCTGCTGAAGGAACACCACCGGTTTATCATTTATCTGAAGTCACACTACTCAAGCCCAATCCTATCTAGCACCACCACTGCACCAAAACGTGCTGGTGGCAGCCACGCTAAAAATGAGTGTGCTGTGTTCACTGTGTCCAGTGGAGTGTGTGTGAGGGGGGATCAGGAAGGGTCAGCAGGGAAAGGGAATTTAATTCCCTCTTAACACCCCCCCCCCACACACACACTTAGGTTTCCTGATCCACACATCTGTGTGCTGGCCTGTCTGGCTCCGAGAGGTGTCCAAACATACTTTACGGTGGCCCTTGTGCTGGCCAGACTTTGCTTTATTTACCTCATATTTACCTCAGAATTTTACCTCAGAAATTTACCTCAGAATGCCAGATACAAAGGAGTGGCGTTTGGGCCACTCTTGGAGTCAGGGAGGATGGCTCACGTCTGTGTGCTGGCCTCTCTGCCAGCCAAACTTTGCTGGCCTAACTGTGCCGGCCTAACTCCAGGTTAGGATTGCATTCTGGGTCTCCTCGGACTCAAAACTGCTAGCACAAATCTAAAGAGCAAAAGGGGGGCCTCCAGAGGAGAAGCAATGAAAGTCAGTCACCTCCAGGTTCTCCACAGAGGAGGAGGCACCCAGAAATGACACCATGACACCATGTGATGTTGTGACATCACTGGCGCTAGGCATGATATTGTGATGTCACTGTCCCAGGAGTTATGGCTGAACTGTACTGCTCTGTATATAATTGTAATGTAAATTTTGGGTTAAAAACATATACAGGTGTGCTCTGGTATCTGCTGATTCAGTATCCACTGTTTCAGTTATCCACGGATACCATGGATACTGGGATGCCTATTAAACACACAGGGGGACGTTAAATAAATCTCTTTTTTTTTTAACCTCGTTGCAGCAAAACCACTGATGCTCTCCTATCTTTTAAAAGGCATGCCCAGTATCCACGGTTCCAGGTATCCACAGGGAGGGTCGGGAATGGAACTCCAGGGGATACTGGCTAACACATGCCTGTAACACTACTTTCTGCCTTTTAGAAAACATCAAAATCTGTGGGGGAGGGAATACTATTTTTCTCCCACTTCTAGCTATTGGAGAGATGTTGTGATGAGCTTCTGCCCTTCAAAATTCACCATGACCCTTGTACTGGTCTATGACCGCAATAAACTTATTCATTCATTCACCATGACCCTAGTGGTGGTGGGATCTGGTCAGTGGTGTCATTCAAATGATTTAGGAACAGGAACTCACTTTTGATTGGCACTTGTCGGGAACCCGGAACCAGTAACGGAGCCCGTTTAGTTAGGATCCGGAATGCCTGTTCTGGTCCGTTCCCCCTGAATGACCTCACTGCCTTCGCCCCACTAGGAATCTGGAGCCATTCCCTTTAATCCTCTGAGTGCTGGCCAACCAAGAAGAAAAGCTCTTTGCAGAGGAATTGGGAGGGGGGAGGAGGGAGAGTGAAGTGGGCGGAGTCAGCCCTAATTTTAACTAGTGGAACTGAGTTCCCCTGCGTTCCCCCTGCATGACATCACTGGATCTGGTACTCTGATCCTACAGCTCTAGAGCTCTCTCCATTTCTTGATCCTGCCTCCACGGGGAACGCTTCCGAAGGGCCTGAGCTTTGCTTGGTATCGAAGCCCACCGCGCCAGGAAGATCCAGCATTTCAAATCAGGACTCCGAAGCACGCCTCTCCCTGTCCAGCTCCGAACTCATCCGCCACCATGAATTCTTTATCAAATTAAGCGCCGGTTAATTTAATTGCTTCTCTGGGCACCCCTTCCCATATTATTCCCTTGAATTGATTTTCCCACAAGGGCTTTCTTCTAGGCTTCCATTCCATTCAGCGCGCACACACACCCCCACTGCCCTGAACAACGGCCCTTTTATTTCACGGGAATTGACTACCTTTTATATTTATCACATTCAAGTTGGCCCAGTTAATTGCGCCGCTGGAAATCCACTTAATTTTTCAAATGGCCACGGACGATGTCAAGACGGGTTGCACTTTTCACAAGGCTGCCGAAGCCGGGTTGCAGATGGATACCTTTGTGGGCGATTGCTTCGGGAAACCTGCAGCTACAGAGCTCATGCAAAACCTGCCCTGGGCATGCAATGGAATCCTACTTGGAAGGGTTACCATTACAGACTGGGCCGGCGCATCCATGAGGCCAACTGAAGCAGTCGCCTCAGGCAGAAGTTTGGTTGAAGGCAGCCATCTCTGTCCACTGTTAGGCAAGCAGAGAACCAATACATATGGTTCAGGGCACAATCCTAATCTGGAGTTAGGCCAGCACAGTTAGGCCAGCAAAGTTTGACCAGCACAAGGGCCACCATAAAGCACATTTGGACCACTCTCCGAGTCAGGGAGGATGGTGCATGTCTCTGTGCTGACCTCTCTGACTCTGAGAGTGGTCCAAACGGGCTTTACAGCAACCCTTGTGCTGGCCAAACTTTGCTGGCCTAACTCCAGCAGGTTAGGATTGAGCCCTAAGATTCTGGCTATGAACCTGAGGCCCCCCCAAAAATTTCCAGTTGGACCCCACAGCTCCTAAGGCTCTGCATCCACACACACACACACACACACACACACACACACACACTTTACCAAATCTTTACTTTCAGATAATGAGGGAACTCTTTGGGACATTTTTTTTAAAACCCTCTGCATCTTGCAGTGACATTTGAGGAGATGGGCGCCTGCTGGCTTCGGCAGAAATTAAAAGGTTAAATTAATCTACTGTACACTTTAACCAACTGTGATTTTGCGGCATTCCAAAGCTATTGATTTCATCTCCTTCAAGCATACTCCCTAAGATGGCTTTTTCTTTAAAAAAAAATGCACAATAGGAGACTTTTGCTGGTGGAGGAACGCAAATCAAGTCACTGTGATCAACAGGAATTGAGCAAGCTCCTCGGAGATTAAAGCCCCAGGAACAGAATTATCTTCTGATCAGTTTTTACCAGGACTTATGCAAAGGTTTTTGAAGAGTTTGCTTTTATTGGGGGGGGGGTAGGGATTTTTGGGGGGCACTCCACCTGAAATTGTAGCAAGGTGAAAAAGCTCCCCCCACCCAAGTGGAATAAATTAGCAATGTTCAAGGCACATCTGTGATGACTGCTGAAAGGATGAAAATGATGAAAAAATAGCTTTGATCCACAAACTGTGTAATCTTAATACCCTCCGATATGCTCACTGACACTCTTGTCTTCCAGCCAGACAGCTGTGCGTTGTGTTGTGAGTGCCGGCATCAAATGCACTGCAAAATATTAATTTGCTTTCCATTTGCACTGACTGGTGTGGTGGTGGCGGTGTCTTTTGTAAAGCCACTAATTGTCAAAGAACCACAATTCACGAGGAAAGCGAGCCACTGCACAAACAGAACCGCAGCTGTGAAACCAACAACACAATGAACTAATTGCCTAAAGAAAACATGATCTTTGTAATATGGGCTGACTGTGCTGATTGGATGTGTAGAAAATCAGAAGGGTGGAAGGCCCCTCTCTCCTCTACGTCAACCCCCATGGTCCCAGTCTCAATCTGAACCTGGTGGCATCTTTTTCTGGTGTAACTGGGCCCCCGACCATATCCGATTTTCCAGCACTGATGCAGCTATGCCAACAGGGGGCGCAATGCATCCTGTGGTAAGAAGGCAGTCACCAAGTCCTCCTCAAGACAAGGGAATGTTTATTCCCTTATGTTAGGGCCGCACTGTGGTTGAATCAGCACTGCAAAATTGGAATGCAGAAAGAAATTGGGTTATTTCTCCGCCATTTTCCGATAGCAAAGTGAATCATCTAAAGTGAACCTTCCAGCACTGAGGTAGCTGTGCCCATGGGGCATGTGCTACATTTTGCCATGGAAGAGTAGACATGGAGGCTTCCCCAAGGTAAGGGAATGTTTGTTTCCTTACCTGGGAGTTGCATTGCCTTCTCCCTAGTGCTGGAAAGCTGGTTAGAATTACGCCCTTAATCTTCCCTCTAACATAAGTAGCCAGGATAGTATAGTGCAGTGGTTCTCAAACCTTTTAGCACCTGGACCCACTTTTTAGAACAACAGTCTGTTTGGGACCCACCAGAAGTGATGTCATGGCCGGAAGTGCCGTCATTGTGATGTCATTTCCTGAGAATGCAGCAATCAGTTGGGTTACTTCTCAGCCATTTTCCAATAGCAAAGTGAATCAGAAAGAAAACAGCCTATTTATAAACTTGATACAAGCAAGACAACCACACAGCCCTCTCCCTTTCCAGCATCCCATCTTCCCATCTTTTCGAGATGGCTGCTCTAGGTGCTTTGTGACCCACCTGAAATTGGCTTGTGACAGCTGGCACATGCCCATCATGACTTGTAACATCATGACTTCCAGAAATCTGTCCAATCTCCTTTGAAAGGCATCTAGGCCAGATGACTGCATCCTGTGGCAAGGAGTTCCGCAGACTAATTACATATTGGGGTAAAGGAATAGTGTATAAATATAGCCTGGGCCATTCTGGCGCTGTTGCATCTCAGCGCAGTAATTTCATTATGATTGGGCTGTAAGTCTCTTTGCACAAGGTAGAATTTACTTCCGTCAACATGTACGGGGCACGTAGGTTTAAGGGGCAGGATATTTCTTCCTATGTCATCCCAAAACTGGATTAAGTACCATTAAGCCCCTTTTACAGTATCCATGAGGGATTTCTGTAAACTGCAATAGGAAAGACAAGAATAACAAGTAATATTGTGGTTTATTTATTAATTTTTTTTCTTAAAACAAAAGCCAAGAAACCAGCAATAGGAAAAAAAAGGGTTTCAGGAAGATTTATGGGTGATCTCTCACCACTGAGAGATTGTAGATGGGAAGGAGAAAACTACAGCTGTAATTTATTGGGCCCTGTTTTGACAGAGTTCTCAACTGGAAATGAAAAAGGTGCTATAAAAACAGGAAGAGGGCATCAGGACTGCTGCTGTAAACAATGGCCCTCTTAACCCAGTTCCTGTCTAGAGATGGCCAACAATCTGACTTGTAAGTCGGTTAAAATGCAGGACACAGAAGTTATTTGTCAGTGCCCTAAATCAGAAGTTAAATAAAGGCAGTGCCACTCAGATCTGGCATCAGGAGCTGGCCAACTTGGGTGCAGGGTTAAGGCCCAAGGCCATCAAAGGGTCTATCGCCAACCATTGTGCGGGGGGGGGGGAGAGATAGCAGCTATCAGAAATTCTGAGGACCACCTGGAAGGTACAGGTTAGAACCTGACTGCATGTCATAAAGTTCAGGTACTGTCAAGGTAAGCCTCTCTCATATTTGTGTGTGTGTGTGTGTGTGGCAGCAGTGGCTCTGGGTGTTCTTTCTTAGATGGTTCTAAGGGAGCCCCCCCCCCCGTGCCCTCAGAACGTGCTCTGGGTTTTTCCTTTCCTGTGATTTGCTGGTTCTGAGATTTACTCCAGCACATTTAACACCCCACAGCTGCTTGTGGGGTGGAGGGATAGGAGTCCATTAAATGTGTGCTATGTTTCTGTACTGTGTGTGGGTGCTTGGAGGAATCCTAGAACTTTGAACTCATTCATTCATTCATCTAAGTTCCATCTCTAATGTATTTCTTTAAATTTTATATTTCAATTTATTTATTTCCCCGGCCCTTGGCATTGTGCCAAATGTTTGATGTGGCCCTATGGCTAAAAAGTTTGGAGACCCCTGGCTTAAACGTCTCCGAGGGCACAATCCTAACCTGGAGTTAGGCTGGCACAGTTAGGCCAGCAAAGTTTGGCCAGCACAAAGGACACCGTCAAGTACGTTTGGACCACTCTCGGACTCAGAGGCCAGCATCCAGACGCATGCCATGCTCCCTGACTCCGAGAGTGGTCCAAATGTGCTTTACGGTGCCTCTTGTGCCGGCCAAACTTTGGTGGTCTAACTGTGCTGGCCTATCGCCAGGTTAGGATTGCGCTCTGAATAGGCAGAACACTGTTTGCTCTTCAGAAGATTCAGAGCAGATGAGGAGATCTGAGACCAGACTTGGAAATCAGCCTTCACGTCCTTCTCTTTCTGTACCCTTTAGAGGAACTTGCTTGCAGGACTGAGAGAAAAAGCAAAAGCCGTGCTGTTCTTTGGGGTCCCCTGCCCAGAGCACTGCTGGCATACTGTGCGCTAATTTAAAACACAGCATTTTGGAAAATTAAGCTTTGCCATCTTTCCGTGGACTCTGCCCTTGGTCTTTGTTTCTGTTTGTCTGTTTGGGACCCAGCATGCAGCAATCTTTTCTTGAAGATCTCGGCTTCCTTAAAAAAAAATAAAAAAAAATTAGACGGTCTCTTGGAAAAGCAAAGCCCCTTCCCCTTGGCACACATCCCCTGAAGAGGGAAGACGTAAAATCAAGATAAGAAGCCGTATCTAAAATAGCCCAGCCGGTCGATGGATTAGAAATACAAAGAAACGAAATTGTATGCAATCTCAGAATCGTATTTCTCCTTCCACCCATTGATGGCTTAGCTGCAGTTCTCCTCTGTTGGCCTCCTGCCTCCACACATCAGTGTTTTCTGCAATCACACTCTGTCTTGATGTCCAGATTCCTTTCTTGTAGTTTAGCTGAAGTCTCAAGAAACTCTAACATTGCTTGTATCATCCAAACAATTCCCCCTTTCCCCGCCCCGGTAGAGGCATACCTAGAGGGGGATCACAGCAATAAGTTTTGCAAGTAACCACTCCCCCCTCCTCTTCAGAGCCTTTTGGAGCCAACATAGCCTCCATTTTTTCTCCAGCCATGTCTCTCTCTTTTGTTTTGTTTTTTTCTAGAACCAAGACTAAGTCCTGCACCAGTGGTTCCAAACTGCGGGCTAGGACCCACCAGTGGGTTGCGAGCCAATTTCAGGTGGGTCGCGAAGCACCTAGGGCAGCCGCATTGAAAATATGGGAAAATGGGATGCTGGAAAGGGGGAGGGCTGTGTGGTTGTCTTGCTTGTTTGTAAATAGGCTGTTTTCTTTCTGATTCACTTTGCTATTGGAAAATGGCTGAGAAATCACCCAACTGATTGCTGCATTCTCAGGAAATGACATCACAATGACAGCACTTCTGGCCATGACATCACTTCTGGTGAGTCCCGGACAGATTGTTGTTCTAAAAAGTGGGTCCAGGTGCTAAAAGGTTTGAGAACCACTGCACTATACTATCTTGGCTACTTAATGTTAGAGGGAAGATTAAGGGTGCAATCCTAACCAGCTTTCCAGCACTAGGGAGAAGGCAATGCAGCGCCCAGGTAAGGAAACAAACATTCCCTTACCTTGGGGAAGCCTCCATGTCTACTCTTCCACGGCAAAATGCAGCACATGCCCCATGGGCACAGCTACATCAGTGCTGGAAAGTTGGTTAGGATTGCGTCCCGAGTCACAGCTCTGTGCCGTCATTTTTCACAGTACAATCCTATGCACGTCTAATCAGAAGTAGTCCCCCGAGTTCAATACGGCTTACTCCCAGGTAAGTGTGTATAGGATTGCAGCTTCAGGCTGGCAAAGCTGCTCAGGGACTTCTGAGTCATAAGACGTTAGCTGATTCTTCAGTGGCTTCCCTGGAGATACACTTTCTTGCCAGCCTCCTTGAAAAACATCTCCCCTTGCTGGATATGCTCGGGAGGGTCTGTTGTTTACCATAACTCTTGAATTTGGCAGTTGATTCGGAACAGTCTGCATTGAGCATTGCAAACAGTGGGCCTTTGTTTAACAGGCCAATTGGTATGCCTCCTTAGAACAGACTTTCCAGGGTTTGAGCGAAAGCCGGCCCTCTTTTCCGTCTCTCTCCCTTGGGGTTTTTTCTTTGCTGTTCCACTGAATGCACACCTAAGAAAGCCCTGAAGTGTCTCTTTGATTTTGATGAATAGGAAAGAGCCTCTGAGGCTGATTAAGAATAATAGAAAAATGGGCGAGAATCTAAGGAAAAAAAGGAGCAGCTTGGCATGATAGATAGCTATCCTAGGGGAGCAAGCAGATTGAAGGGAGACAATGCAGCTGGGGCTGTATAGCAGTGGTCTTCAAACGCTAGTTAGAGCAGACAGGTAGAGTGAAATATTTCTTTACCCACTGCGTAATTGGTCTGTGGAACTCCTTGCCACAGGGTGTCTCTAGCCTAGGTGCCGTCTGGCCTAGATGCCTTTCAAAAGGCATTGGACCGATTTCTAGAAGAAACATCGATCAAAGGTGACAAGCCTTGATGGGTATTTGCTGCCTCCTGGCTTTAGAAGGGGGCAACCTCTAAATGCCAGATGCAAAGGATGCAGGCATCTGGTTGTCTTGTGTGCTCCCAGAGGCAACTGGTGGGCCACCGTGAGATACAGGAAGCTGAAATAGATGGGCCTATGGCCTGATCCAACAGGGATATTCTTATGCTGAGATCTCATGCACGTGGTAGAAACCCACAGAGATGGCCAAGCATGGACACCTTGCCCATCTATATCAGATGACTACCTGAGGTTCTACCTGATACGTCCATTTCACCAGGTGCCATCAGCAAGCCAGCCCTCCCTCATCCCAGTTGTCTCCAAATTCTTCTGTTTTTCTGTAGTCTGAGCAAAATACTGCAACACCTCCTCTGATGTTATTTTCTCTTTCCAGCCTATGCTTTAAGAGAAACACTCTTTGACCATTCTGTTGGGGATTTTTTTTTGTTTCTTTTCTTTCTTTAGATAACAAAGTCCAAGTCCCTAGTCATTGTAATTATTGGCGTACTCCTGGAAAGAAGAAGAAGAAGAAGAAGAAGAAGAAGAAGAAGAAGAAGAAGAA
>JAJKFI010000062.1:3897401-3932404 GCA_029204185.1 Lerista edwardsae | reverse complement strand
AAGAAGAAGAAGAAGAAGAAGAAGAAGAAGAAGAAGAAGAAGAAGAAGAAGAAGAAGAAGAAGAAGAAGAAGAAGAAGAAGAAAGGATTGCAACAGTCTGCGTAAAAGGGTTTGCTGCAGAAATTTACACAGTGGGTATCCAATTTTTCTTTAAATAAAAGGTACTCAGAACTGCAAGAGGTTTCAAATAAGAGAAGGCAAAGGGAACAAACAAGGCTTTGAGGCACAGCAGGGTGATTTGCAGTGGTCAGGAGCAGAGCGGTGCAGAATTATTGGGATAATTAGTCTTGGTTAGCAAATTGGAACAAACTATAATGTAGCGTCAAGGTTGTATAACATGCTGACAGATAAAGAAATCATGCCTGTCTTTTGTGTGCGTACTATTGATGGGAATCAGGAGAATATGTTTAGGTGTTGGGGTGGGGGAATGGGATTGATCCAACCTGGAAACTTCTTCTTCAAACTTAAGTTCAGTGCCGATAGGAGAAGTGATCACATGATCTGGATGAGTTCTGCGATTGCTCTGGGCATGTGCTGTAAGGGAGCCCATTCATTTTTGAGGTCATGTGTTGTTTATTTCAGAGCACAATCCTAACTTGGATTAGTCGGTCCAGCAAAGTTTGGCTGACGCAAGGGACACTGTAAAGTGTGTTTGGGCCACTCTTGGTCAGGAAAGGGGCCACGTTACACAGGAGCTCAGGCTCCTGCAAAACCTAGTGTTTTGCTCCCCCAATTGGAATGCCACTGGTCTATCATAGATCTGAAATCACACTACTCAAGCCCAATCGTATCCACCACCACCACCACTGCACCGAAACAAAGCTCTAGGTGCTTCGCAACACACCTGAAATTGGCTCATGACCCACTGGTGGGTCCCAGGGTATAGGGAACATGACCCACTGGTGGGTCCCAGGGTATAGGGAACAGTTTGGGAACCACTGAGATAGGGATCAGCCCAATCTCATCCCTAGGAATTCTAGAATCGCCAAACCCCAACTAAGGCTTCTAATAGTGCAGAACAGGGAGACAATGTTTAGACTTGATGTCTGATTTGATCCCACCCCCCTGATTTTTTATCCCCCGGATTTGATGTCCCCTGTTCAGCCAGAGATGATTTTCAGAGGAATGTGCTTTATACACACAAACCAGAGAAAGGCCATTGTGATGGAAAGTTCATGCATTTGGCATGTCCACAAACCTTTGTACCTTTTGGGGAATATTATTAAATGTCATGAAAAACAGTTTGAAGGTGGGGAAATGTCATTGGTATTCTGTTCTCTCAAGGCAATCTCACCCCAGATTGTTCATCATCTTTTTTTTTTTTTTTTTGCACTCGTGCCAGTCTACATATAAAACGGGTAGACTGCAATTTACTACGGCTCTGTCCAGCATTCAGATCCAGTCACTGTTTACATGCAGCATGCTTGCTCAACTGCCTCATCTGGGAAAAGCATCTCATACTACCATGTGGGCAGTGGTGTCATCTAAATGATTTAAGAACAGGTACTCACTTTTGATTGGCACGTGTCGGGACCCGCCCACCGGAAGTGACGTCATAAGCCGGAAGTGATGTCGTGGCAGGAACGGACATGAAAAAGCCCTTTTTGAGGCCTCAGACAATTTTAAACTGACCCAACAGTTGCAACAGTATTCCACAGCACCCCTAGAACATGTGAAGGAGGCCTGGCATCATGTTAAAGTGACTCAACAGTTCCAAAACCCCAGAGCAGCTCATTTTTCAGTGGCAAGGCAAGGCAAGGCTCCGCTTGCTGCCTGCCTGGCTCTGAGAACGTGCAGGCAACTCAAACGTGCAGGAAATTCAAACGTTGCAGGGGGCAGAGTCGACGAGTGGGTGGGCGAATGGGTGGGGCCAGCCGTAATCCTAGGAACCGGTACTCGCATACCCCCGTGTACCCCCTGCATGACATCACTGCATGTGGGCTATAATCAGCCCAATGAAACTGTTCCGAGGCAGCTGACATGAACCGTCTGCTGGACAGGAATGGCCCCAAACAGGGCATTCCAAGCAGATCAACTGCTAGCATTTGCTCCGATCCACTGGTCCTGTGCATGCTTCCAATCCACCTCCTGCCCCATGCGCACGGACGCTCCTCAATCTGTCATGTGCACCAGTGGTTCCTGGGCCACCTCGCATCTCATTCTCCCTTGATAGGGGAGATCCTAGGAATGGATACTCTCTACTTTCTCCCTCTCTCTAGCTGGTCACATAACGAGCAACTGGATAGGAAAACGGCCACAGTGGTGGCTCCAGCCTTCTGCCTGAGCACTCAGCTGAAAGCACTCAGGAAAAGGTCATAGTGGCACATCACTGGGCTGGGGCACCTCCTTTATGAAGAAAGACTGCAGCATTTGGGGCTCTTCAGCCTAGAAAAAAGGCGCCTGAGTGGGAACATGATTGAGACGTACAAAATTATGAATGGGGTGGATAGAGCGGATAGAGGGATGTTCTTTTCCCTCTCTCACAACACCAGAGCCAGGGGGACATCCACTCAAACTGAGTGTTAGGAGAGTTAGAACAGATAAAAGGGTTTTTTTTCTTTTACCCAGCGGGTAATTCATCGGTGGAACTTCTTGCCACAGGAGATGGTGATGGCATCTGTCCTAGGTGCCTTTAAAAGTGGATTGAACAGATTTCTGGAGGAAAAGTCCATTGTGGGCTACAGGCCATGATGGATAGTGCAACCTCCTTACGCTAGTAGTAGGCTACTTCAGAATGCCAGGTGGAAGGGAGTGGCCACAGGATGCAAGCATCCCCTTGTCTTGTGTACTCCCTGAGGCACCTGGTGGGCCGTGGTAAGATACAGGAAGCTGGACTAGATGGGCCTTTGGCCTGACCCATCAGGGCTCTTCTGATGTTATCATCACCTCCATCCTTCTCTTATTTAACCCAAGCCAAATTAAGCAACTGGAGAAGGTGGTAAGTGGACATAGGGAGCACAGTCCTAACCTGCAGTTAGGCTGGCACTAGGGCAGTAAACATTGGCCGGCGCAAGGGGCACCGTAAAGTATGTTTGCATCACTCTTTGAGAGCGCAATCCTAGCCTGGAGTTAGGCCGGCACAGTTAGGCCAGCAAAGTTTGGCTGGCACAAAGGACACCGTAAAATATGTTTGGACCATTCTCGGAGACAAAGAGGCCAGCACACAGACGTGCACCATCCTCCCCGACTCCAAGAGGGGTCCAAACGGGCTTTATGGTGGCCCTTGAGCTGGCCAAACTGTGCCGGCCTAACTCCAGGCTAGGACTGCACTCTCAGTCTCTAACTCTGAACCAGAGCAAAGCCCTAGGAAAAGATGACAAATCGGACGATGTGTCCAGAACTGCATTATCCTCACCACGTCTGCTGGTTTCATTCATTAGCCGCTTCTTAATAGTCCTCCTCGAGATGTCTGCGTATTTCAGCTGCCCCTAATAGCAAATTATCATCATTGCACCACACAAAAAGTGACACTTTTTGTCATAATTAAGTTTCCAAATGTATCCCACTTGGGGGAATTTCTCTTCATTAAAGCAGCATTTCAGTTTCCTTATCGGCATCATTTGGCCGAGGATTAAAGGGACCCCAGGGCTGCTGGGTGCGCACAACTGCAGCAGGCAGAGTCATCGGATAGTCACACAACAAAGGCACTGTTAAGTTCTCAAGCTTGTTATCCTGCTGGATCCTTCGTTTCCACAAAAAGCCCTTGTTTCCAAATCAGACGTATGGAGGCAAAAGCAGGAGGTCTTCAGGCTGTTAGTCTTGCCCCTGCTTGTCCTGGGGCTTAGCATTTATCTGCAGTCACAAAAGCTGAATTTGGGGAGAAATTCTGCCAGCGATCAGTGGCATAACTAAGGAGGGGCCGGGGGGAGTACATGGCCCCCTGCAGCAGAGAGCGCAAGCCTAACCTAGAGTTAGGCCAGCACAGTTTGGCTGGCACCAGGGCCGCTGTAAAGTGGGATTGGACCACTCCCAGAGTCAGGGAGGATGGCACACATCTGTGTGCTGGCCTCTTTGTCTCCAAGAGTGGTCCAAATATACTTTACAGTGGCCCTTGTGCTGACCAGACTTTGCTTAATTTACCTCATATTTACCTCAGAATTTTACCTCAGAAATTTACCTCAGAATGCCAGATACAAAGGAGTGGCATTTGGACCACTCTCAGAGTCAGGGAGGATGGTGCACGTCTGTGTGCTGGCCTCTTTGTCTCCAAGAGCGGTCCAAATATACTTTACAGTGGCCCTTGTGCTGACCAGACTTTGCTGTATTTACGTCATGTTTACCTCAGGTTTTAACCTCAGAAATTTACCTCAGAATGCCAGATACAAGGGAGTGGCATTTGGACCACTCTCAGAGTCAGGGAGGATGGCACACGTCTGTGTGCTGGCCTCTTTGTCTCCAAGAGTGGTCCAAACATACTTGACAGCGGCCCTGGTGCCAGCCAAACTGTGCCGGCCTAACTGCAGGTTAGAATTGCACCCTCAATTGTGCAGCAAATGCTACCAAAATGACATTCTGAGGTAGCCTACTCCTAGAACCAGGTGGTTGCACATACCCATCATGGTTTGTAACCCATGATGGACTTCCCCTCCATCAATCTGCCCAACCCCCTTTTCAAGGCACATAGTCCAGGTGCCATCACCACATCCTGGGACAAGGAGCAAAGACATTTTTTTCTTTTTTCAGTTCTAACTGATCCCTTGCTTCACCTGGCAGGCTGGGGCAGGCGGCAACTACACGGGATGCCCCACACCCTAGGTGCAATCCTAACCTGGAGTTAGGCCAGCACTCTCAGGCCAGCAAAGTTTGGCCCGCACAAGGGCCACCATAAAGCATGTTTGGACCACTCTCGGAGCACAATCCTAACCTGGAGTTAGGCTGGGAAGTTTGGGAAGCCTTGAGCTAGGAGGTTTGGGCTAGCCCTGGGAAGCTGCACCCCAAGAATTATAATCCTGCCATCAATTTCTCACTCCTGGGTCACCTTCTGAGGTCTCCTCCAACACATGGAAGTACAGGTAGAGTATCCCTTATCTGGACATCCAAAATCCCGACTACTCTGAAATCCAAATTCTCCTTTTCTTTTTAAACTTTTTGTAGTGTGAACACTAGAAGGCTGTGCTGTGAGTTCTATTATTTGCTCTGTGATGTGTGTTTATATGTGTGGCAGAAGATTTAGTCGAGAGGGTTAATGCCTCCGTTTGCCTGAAGATAAGAGCTGAAGATCTGAAGGTCGCCAGTTCGGGACAGCCGGAAGTCTCTGTGAGCAGCAGACCTCGTTAATTGCGGCTGATTAACAGCTGAGCTTCGGCTGCCTTGTGTGAGGGGGAGTTGTGCCGAAGTTCAGCCGCTTCTCTGGTGGGAGCAGGGAAGCCATTTATCAGCCAGCAAGAAGACAAACTGGTGGCCAGAAAGAAGGACTAAATCCAGAAAGATCCATCTGTATGTGTGTAGTTCTTGAAAGATAGAACATTCCTGTATAAATTGTAAAAACCTTCGGGTTTCTGAATAAAGTCTGCCCATGTAAACCGCCTTGAGTTATAGTCACTAGAGAAATCTGGTGACCTAAGAAAGGCGGTATATAAATCCAAGTATTATTTTATTATTATTATATACACATTGTTGACAAATGTCCAAGAGGCCAGCAGACCCCCAAATGGGTAACAGTGAAAAGAGCAAGAGGAATCATTTCTCCCTGTATTTATGCAGTTATTCCAAAAACCAGACAAAACCAAAATCCAGACACCTTCCCATCCCAAGCAGTCTGGATCAGGGAATCCCATTCGGTGTTAATCCAGATTTTACTAAACCATGGGTTATGCACAACGGCATTCCACAGGACCAAAGTCACCATATAAACAGTTTGTACATATAAGGAGAAAGCATTCCAATATTTTCATCTTCAGCGCTGAGGATGAAATACTGTGTTAACATTTGCTTGGCAGGGGGCGACCCAGAAAGCATCCTGAGCATAGCACATCGAAAACCGATAGGTCACAGGAGGGAAGGTTGATTAACCGCAGAAGCAATGAACAAGATCTAATAGACTAATGTGCAGCTTGCCTCTCAATAATGTCAATATAGTTCTGGGGGGAAAACGGTATAAATAGATATTGGCATAAATAATGTAATAAATTATTGTTGTCCTTGCTCCAGCTGTATTGGCTCCCGTTCGGTTTCCAGCTACATTTCAAGGTGCGGGTTACGATCGGGGGGGTGTCGCAAGTCTTCAAACGGGGGAGTGCAAGAAGGTGAACACTCCTGTTCAGGGGCGCAACGAATGAAAGCGTAGCCTGGTGCAGACGGCAAAATGCTGCCCCAGAAGTGACATCACAACAGGAAGTGACGTCACAATGGCATTTTCGTTTTCTCTGAAGTGATGTCACAATGGCGGGAGATTGTGGGTGAAGCCCCAACTGAGGGGCTGGGCGTAGTGAGCTTGCACACACTTGCCCCGCCCATCCGCTCAGCGACCCTTCGCTGGCCAATCCTCAGCCTTGCTCCTGCCTGCAGGGAGGTGGGGCAAAGTCCCTGACATGTGAGGCTTGCCAGGGTAATTCCACTCTCAGCCACTAGGGGAGATAGTAGCATCTACAACATTCCCTCTGATGCACTCCCGTTTTGTTCTTCAAGGTCCCACCGAACCAGACACCTTTGTGCAGCTTCCCCAATTCCATGTGTCGCTGTGGCTGCTGCCTCCCAACTCTGCTTGTGAATTCAATCACCATCTCCTTGCCTTCATTCCTCCAGAGGACCCTCCCACATCCTTTGTCTAGATCCCTGTAGCTCACGCCAGGCAGGCAAGAGTGGCCCCCGCAACAGGGAAAGATGAACAGTGCTCGATAAATGCTGACTGGCACCCAAAGAATTCATGCGCACAATGGAAACAGAAGGCATGTAATTAACAGCTCGCCCAAATCAGGGCAGCCAAGGGAGTTTCCCCAGCTTCTAGACTTCATTAGCAGTTAAAAGGAGGGGAGAAGCAAAGGGAAGGGAACTCAACTGCCAGCAGGTTAGAAGTTAATTAGGAGTGGTGCTAGGGGACTTCTGGCTGCCTCCGAAGTGTATGGGAGAGTGGAAAGCTCTTTATTGCCACGATAAATACCTGTGCCAGCTTGCTCCCTGGAAAAGGAAAACACAGCTCAGAGTAATTGTAAGCCGGGCTACAGCTGGTTGGGCCCTCCTGAGTATAGGGAGCTTAAATGCTTGTGGCAAGAGATAGTGGTCACTGCATTGTGGTCATTTTCACTTGTCAAACCATATTTTGGGCAGCCAGGGCTTGCTTGCTTGCTCTTTCTTGGCCATTTTGAATCAAACCACGTGGTTCCCAACTGGAGAACGCCGCTTCAACGCTCGGCGTTTGCTAGCTATAAAAAGGTAAAGGTTCCCCCACGACCGAATGGTCTAGTCATGACCGACTGTAGGGGGTGGTGTTCATCTCAGTTTCTAAGCCTAGAGAGCCGGCATTTGTCCGAGGACAAGCTTCCGTGGTCATGTGGCCGGCGTGACTATATGCCGTCGTGCATGGAATGCCGTTACTTTCCCACCGAAGTGGTCCCTATTTATCTACTGGCATTTTTAGGTGCTTTCGAACTGCTAGGTTGGTAGGAGCTGGGACAAGCAACGGGAGCTCACTCCGTTGCGTGGTCTCGAATGCCCAACCTTCCGGTCAGAAAGCCCAGCAGCAGCGGTTAACCTGCAGCACCGGCTCTACAGGCTTAGAAACGGAGATGAGCAATGCCGGAGATGAGCAACCGTCGGTCACGACTAGACCATTCGGTCGTGGGGAAACCTTTACCTTTATATACTGATGAGCCTGATTGACAACTGAACCCATTTTCTTGATGGCTCTACTCCCTTGTCCTAATACGCATAAAGGAAACCAAGCCCACCTTTTCAGCGGCATATTTTGAAAGGAGCAGAATGAACTGCAGCTCCGGGACCCAATTTTCCTCTTCCTGCCTTCCCTCCTGCACCAAGGAGCACAGAGCTATGAGGGGGTCTGCAGGCCCCAGCACTGTGAACAAGGAACAAGCTGTAAATGGCTCCAGCTGTGTATAATTAACTGCAATACTGTGAAGTAAATGACTTTTATTGGCAAGCATGTCATAATTCATTAAAAGTCGTATTTACAGCCCTCTCACATGGAAGGAGCACTTGTGTAGTCTACAGTTTAATGAGTACTCATTTACACCTTGTTCCAATTATCGCGCTCCAGCCCCTTCCCCTTCCCCATGATGCCTGCAGATTATAATGGGAAGGTAATTAGGACTGGCTTGCATCCTTTTCAGAAACCACATTCCTCCATGCTGTTGAGAGCTTTTTGCAGGCGTTTTATTGTTCTGAATGCAGATTGTGTTTCCCCCTTTCTCTTCCAAACAGTGCCGCCATCAACAATTGTTAAACTACAACCACCACCACCCCAGAAAGACTTCACCAGTACTCTCTCGAGCCAAGTGGTGCTCTCTAATATAGTTTGAGCAAACCAAAGGAAGTTATGGAACTGAGGGTGCAATCCTTTTATTAATTATTATTATATGATCATTGGATCTCTCCTCTGATTTAAATCATGATGGTTTACACGTGCAAGCTTTTCTCAACCCCATAGAGGGGTTGTTACAATCAAAGGTTCTATCTTTCAAGAACACTACAGTCTAGGTCAGTGGTACTCAAACGTTTTAGACCAAGACCCACTTTTTAGAATGGTACTCATGTCGGAAGTGATATCATTGACCTGGAAGTGACATTACTGTAACATAAGACAATGAGTTGCATGTAGCAGATGGGGGTGTTAAAAATTTGCCCCAGATCCCAGATGTCACAGTTACACCGCTGAACTGATGTTAAAACAGTAAGAACGTGAACCAAGCAAACCAATGGCCAACTGTGCGAACTTGCAGGCAGATCTGCATGATTAAATTTGCAATCTTGGGCAGAGTAGGTCTCACCAGAGTCCATTGATTTCAGTGGGCTCAGAGACATTTAACTGCATTGGACTGTCTGTGCGTGCTCTATGAAACTCCAAAGCACACATCCTTTTCCACTAGCGCAAGATAAACCCATAAAAGGCTCCTGTGAATTGATGTCTTCTTTTATTTTATGAACCAGGCTTTTCCAGTCCTTATTTTATGAACCAGCCAAAGACATTATATCTCCAAAGCATGTCAGTAACTAGGAAGTAATTTAGGCTGGGTTTTAACTTGGGAATAACTTCCAGAAAGGGAGGCAGGTGCAGTCGGTTTGAGCAAAACCAGCAAAGAGTCTTATAAATACCATAAACGCATGAACTACAGCTGTGGTTCCCAAACAGTGGGTTATGAGCCAATTTTAGGTGGGTCTCCAAGCACCAAGAGTAGCCATACTTGAGTGCCCTTCCTCACCTCTGAGCACCTGATAGGATCATCTCTAGCAGAGGATGCCTGTGGCTGATCCAACTAGCCCATAACCCATAGTTCCCTATCTGGGGCTCAGGCCCACTGGGGGAGGGTTACAAGCTGATTTTCAGGGTGTCACAGAGACCCCATTAACTACCATAGATGCATTTGCACAACATTAAAAAGTTGCATTTATGCAACATTTTCAGGGAATCTCCAAACAAAGAAATACATTTTAGAAAAAACGTCAAAGTCCTGCCACATACCAGAAAACAATAGTTGCATTTGGTAACCTATTATAGTCTCCATACATGTTTTTACAGGCACAGTGATGTCACTTCCTGCTTATTGACATCACTTCCGGTCCTGACAGTTTGTCGTACCTAAAAACTGAGTCCTGGTGCTAAAAAAAAGTTGGGAGCCATTGCCTGAAATGGTTCGTCTGTTTCTTGGTCCCTTTCCTCTTTCATAATTGGATGCCAGCTTTCCTCAGAGAACTTTCTCCATGTCTTCAGCTAAACAAACCCAGGCTGAGAGCGCAATCCTAACCTGGAGTTGGGCTGGCACAATTAGGCCAGTAAAATTTGGCTGGCACAAGGGCCCCCATATAGTACGTTTGGATCACGCTCAGAGTCAGGGAGGATGTGCACATCTGCGTGCTGGCCTCTCTGACTCTGAAAGTGGTCCAAACATACTTTATGGTGTGCCAGCCAAACTTTGCTGGCCTAACTGTGCCGGCTTGACTCCAGGTTAGGATTGCTCTCTGAATGCGACATCCTAAGACCTCATCATTCCTTTCCATTTGTATAATTGACAGGATTGTAGGCATTTAGAGAAAGGTCTATTCCTTTAATGTGAGAAGCACAATCGTTAGTTAAACTGCATCCATTAGTGAGCTGTTGACAACATCATTGTTCTGTCAATACACAGGCCTGAAAGCCCCGCTTGGCAGGAAGGGTATATTGGCGTGATCTTTTATTTGTCCATCTTGGACCAAGTTCTTCTCTGATCTTAACCCTTCGCCTTCTGTCGACCCCCAAATCCTCTCTCTGCTCCTAGCGGCCTTTTAGAATTTCCTGGAGCCCTGCAAATGCCTGGCATTTCTTTATTATTCATAAGCAAGGCCATGTGGCCTGCCATGTTTGTTGGTAAAACTAATTATTTAAAGATACTGGCACCGTGCCTTTAGTGTTAAGGAGGCAGGCCAAGATTGACAGTCAATGAGTGAATTCACTTTCCGTGATTTGCGCTGCCATGAATTATTCAGAAATTATTCATGAAATTTGTTTCCCTCGCATGGCATTGAGATGATTTTGGAATCTGCATTTAAAATCCTCTCGCAGCGCAACGACGGGCTTGGCAAGCAGAATGGCTCTGCTGGGTATTTATCTATCAACCCAACAACAGAACCCAACAGAGTGTATTTTTTCTCCTCTCTTGTAATCGCAGGGTGGAAAATGTCCACCAAACCATGCCCTGAGGATAACCAACTCAACTGAAAACAACATAGAACAGTGGTTCCTAAACTGTAGGTTGGAACCCACCAGTGGGTCGCAAGCCAATTTCAGGTGGGTCACAAAGGACCTAGATCAGCCATATTGAAAATATGGGAAGATGGGATGCTGGAAAGGGGAAGGGGCTGTGTGGTTTATTGCTTGTGTCAAGGTTGTAAATATGCTTTTTTTCCCTTCCTGATTTACTTTGCTATTGGAAAATGGCTGAGAAATAACCCAAATTATTGCTGCATTCTCAGGAAAGGAGCAGGCTCTGGCGTCACAATGAAGGCACTTCCGGCCATAACATCACTTCTGGTGGGCCCCGGATAGCTTGTCATTCTAAAAAGTGGGCCCTGGTGCTACAAAGTTTGAAAACCACTGACACAGAACATTCTCACATTTTCATTTTAGCACAACATCAGTGATGAACATCACGGACATCATTGTAGCACAACCCTGTGATTAGCAAGACTGCCCACATCTGCAAGGAAGGCCTAGATGACAAAAAAATGCATTGTTCTAAATCTCTGCATCCCAACTTTCTGCTCTGGTGGAGGAGTTTGCGAGCACCGGGTTCATTATTGCTTTTGCACTCCGGCACCTTCCAGGACTAGAGCTAATCGCTGCCGCATTGCTGGCCGATTATTGATTAGCTACTAGAGCTCCTTGGCCAGTCTAGGGGAAAAAGTGACAACAGATTTACAACCTGTAGAGAATTTCCCACTGAGCCAATAACATCCCTAACACCCTGCAAGTCCTTTTATTACCAAGTGGATAGAAGCATCATTTCCACCGAGTCTGTAAATAATTGCTTTCAGTTTAATGTTCTTGTAGTTAAAGGGATTCCTAATGAGGCTCCCTTGTTGAAGAAATACAGAGGTGGCCCCCGGTTCTGTTTTCATGAATGCCCACAGAATTACTCTCTGGTACTAGCAGCATTTCAAAGCAAATAGGATAGCTGTTGGCTTGTTGAGAGTTAAGCTCTCTGCTTTTTTATTTGGCTGGCTAGCTATACTATGTAGCTGAAGCTGTATTTTATATAGGCAGGAGGTATGGACTGATGGTTGAGCTGCTGGCCCTGCTTGAACCTAAGTAGGAGAATCTGAGGTCTTGTTTTGGGATGGGAGATGGAATGCCCCGCTATGACAAGCTGCAGTACCTGTTGTGGCAGAACAGAGTTGCTGTGGAGCCGATTAGCCAGTGCAGGAATGTGTGAGAAGACCAGACACCTAAATAACAGTACAACTTTGAGGACCTGTCCAGGCTAGACTTACGATTGCCTGCTGAAGCTTGATGGCATGCAGCCAGAGAACCACAATGTGAAGGCTAAATCTGGGACTGTGGATTCAGTGAACCACAGAATAATGTACATTTGGAAAAAGAAAAACCCATTGAAAAAAATGGTGGTTTAGACTAGTCTGCCCATGTAAGATGCCTTGGGCATTTGCTTCCACATGGGAAAAGCAGGCTATAAATTCTTCAAATAAATAAATAATGTTTTACAGTGTTTGGTTCTTGGGCATCCTAATTCAGGCTTATCCTGTCTCAGGCAGAAATCTTTTCCAGCTCAACTAGAAGATGCCAGGGATTAAACCTGTCACCTTCAGAATGTGCTCCATTGCTGAGCTATGATTCCATCTCCTAGGCAAGGCTGCCCCTAGAGCTCCCGAGTCAGCAGGCCAAGTGTCAACTCTCCTTCCCTGATGATTTCCAGCCTTTGCGCCTCCCACTTTCCAATGTTCTCACTCAGCAATCCCCTAATTCCTCTTCCTCTCGGCCCTCAAGCAGAGGCTCTATAGACACCTGCTGGAAATGCTCTAGGATTTCCTGTGACAGGCAGGTGGGGTTGAGCTAGATGACCTCGTGGTTCACTTCCAGCCCTATGATTCATGTTTTCTGGAATATTCAGATCTTTCATGTTTCTGGGGCACAGACAGTGGCGGACATAGGGGGCAGGGGGGCATGAACCCTGGGCGCTGTCTTGGGGCCATCTAGGGGGGCGCCAGTGGCCCCCGCAACATTGCACAGGTAGACCTGGGCTCCCATGGAGGCGCACTTCTATTGGGTGCCCTGGGCGCCATTTTGACTAGGTCCGCCCCTGGGCACAGATCATTTAGGACTTCCATGTTCTGCTACAGCACTTTCAGTTGAGTCCAGAAACTATTTGGAGCCCTATGGAGTTGTTGCAGAATTTGGTGCCATATTCCTACACACATTCACTGCATGACAAGTATTGGAATTCCGTCACACACCCACAGCCATTACCTGCCAGCTATTAAATACCGTAAGCAAATCTCACAGATCTCAAATATGCAGCAAATAATTCAGTGACTGTCTAGACAATATTTATTTAAAAATTTACATAGGGGGATTTTGAGAATTGTTAGGAGCTTATTCTGCTCCGTTATCTAATATACCAACCAAATCGGATAATAGGAAAGTGCTCTCGTTGGGATTTAATGGAGGCATCCCATTTTTTTTTTTTAAAAAAAAAACATAATACATTTGAATCCTGGAGATTAATTTGAATCTAAGGATGAAATCTCAGGCTACCTTTGGCTCGGGAAACAATTTTTCCCCCTACAATGAAGATTAATCCCTTTTATTGTGTTGATGAAATAATGACACAATCAAAACATAAGAGAACAAGGGGAAGCTGACAAAATACAGTGGTGATTAATTGTCCTAATAGATCATAGGCTGCTGACTGCAGAATTTTGTTCCTCAAGGCTCATTTTTCAGTGTTTAACAGATTTCATGCAAAATCTAAACCGGGAAAAAGAGCAACGGCGGGTCTCTGGGGGCCTGATTCACCGCAAAATGCAAACTGGGCACATGGACTGCTGTGCTTCTGTATGAAAAATGGTGTGGAATAAGCCAGGCATCCAGAAAATTACAGTTTAGGGAAGGGTTGTTCATATTAATTATATCTATTATAACGTGCAATTAATCTATTATTAAAGCATCATATAGCAGGGGTAGACAGACTTTAGATTTCTGGGAGCTACATTTTTCTTTTGGGCCATAGAGTTGGAAACTCTATGAGAGAGAGACTCCACCTCTGCCCATTCACTCACCCTCTTTCTCAATACCGTGTGTCAGAGGTATGTTGAGTATTGGACTCTCTAGCCCAGCACTCTTCTCCTCTATACTTCCTCTTCCCCTCTTCCATTTGGAATCCAGGGAGCCAGTGGCAAAGTCTGTAGGAGGGATTCTCCTACCTATTTGTTACTTGAGGCAACTGCTTCATGGATGGGCCAGGTGGTAAAACAGAGAGCATGCAAGTCCGTCCCACATGCCAGACCAGACACATTCCAAAGCCAGATTCCATGGAGGAATTCCATGGAAGAGAAATGTTGCAACATCCAGCAGCTATCACAATGAACTGGTCCGACGACAGCTTGAATCACAGGTCCAGATCACAACTCACCCGGTCTTGGTTCACGGCGTGTCTCAGTCTTGCTGTCTGTAAAATGGGTTTCCCATACCCAGGATGCCAGCCTAACCCCACCAATGTGCAGAAGCGCTAAAGTGACCAAATCCAGTCCAGGCGAAGCCGCCGTATTCTGGAGGCTCGATTCCCCAGAGACCCTGCAAAACAAGGAGGACAAAACATGAAATAAGCCAAGATGACAGTGTGAAGGAGCTCCCATCAGATGTGAACATTTTCTGCATCAAGGAAAGCAGCTGCAGTGTGAAGTACACAAAGGGGGGGGCACACTGAGTGCAACCTTGAGCAGCTGTTCCAAAGGGTCCCTGAAGGACCTGTAAATTCAGCAAGTTCTCCTGTGTTTTTCTCCCTCCTCCACCAACACCTCTTTTCTTTTCTTCAAACACTTGAAATGGCTGTCACATTAGAACCCTTGCCACAATTTAAATCATCCCCCGAGATGTGCGTAATTAAAATACATTTCCTCCCCCCCCCACACACACACACACTTGCCAATCACACAGTTATAAAGTGGGTCATCCATCCCTGATGTAAAAAAAACAAAAAAATCTTTCTTTCTTTTGGTCCCCTTCCTTATCGAGCATGCAAGACAATTCATCTCTTGATAATACAATAAAAATCAAAGTGGCTATAAAGCCGAGGGAAGGAAAGGCAACAGTACAATGACTAACTCAGCGACACGCTTGCCAGCATTTCTGGGAGGAAAACAAGGACGTAGCCTGTAGCCTCCCAGTTTTAATACCAAAGATCACGGCTTGAGTCCTGCTACTCCCCTTTCATACAGCACCGAAAGCTTTTCTCCACCTTTGTTTCGTTTCTCCTGCAATAACCTCACCCCCCACCGATTTAAAAGCCAAGAAGGTATTTCGTCTTTAGGGAAAAGAGAGCCTTGAAAAACATAATTGTCTACAATATGTGATCAACAACAGCTCAAAAGGCATCTCCGCGGAGCATGAAATCTCAGCTTCGCGGGAAAACTACAGGAAGCTGCTTTCAACTGAATCAGAGCCTTGATCCATTGGGGTCAGTTTTGCCACTGGTAACGGCTTCTCCAGGGTTTCAGGTAGGGGGGTCTTTTCCAGCGCTGCCTGGAGAGATGGCCAGGGATTATCGCCAGGCATCTTTGTATGCATTGGATGTGCTCTGTTTCCAGTGGTGTCATTCAAATGATTTAGGAACAGGAACTCACTTTTGATTGGCACTTGTCGGGAACCCGGAACCAGCCACGGAGCTTGTTAGGATCCGGAACGCCCATTCTGGTCCGTTCCCCCTGAATGACATCACTGTCTGTAACTACTGGCATAGCAAGAGGGTGACTGGGAGAGGTCAAAAATAGAGTTGGTGCTGCTGGCAGCAGCCCTTGGATGCTGAATCCAGATGACACGGAAGTCAGCTAGGCCCAGTCTACCCTGTACCATCTGTCGCCAGCCACCACCTCTCATCCAACATTAATCTTTAATTTCAAATTAGCAGGAAGATGTGTCCTGCTAAATTATCCTTGAAATTGGAGGATCTAGGAGACAGACTCGCTGAATGCGAGGGAGCTATGTGTTTGAAATCTCTGTTTCTAATATTGTTGAGCATAAGAAGAGCCCCGCTGGATCAGGCCAAGGGCCAGTCTAGTCCCACTTCCTATATCTCACAGTGACCCATCCGAGGTCCCCAGGACCACTGAAGAAAACAAGAGACCTGCATCCTATTGCCACCCTTTTGCATCTGGCATTCTGAGGCAGCCTACTTGTAAAACCAGGAGGTTGCACATAACCATTACAGCTTGTAACCTGTGATGGACTTTTCTTCCAGAAATCTGTCCAATCCCCTTCTTAAAGGCATCTAGCCTAGACGCCATCACCATTTCCTGTGGCAAGGAGTTCCACAAACTCCATCCAGAAATATTTTATTTTGGGCTGGCACAGTTAGGCCAGCAAAGTGTGGCTGGCATAAGGAACACCGTAAAGTATGTTTGGACCAGTCTCCGAGTCAGAGAGGCCAGCACACAGATATGTGCCATCCTCCCTGACTCCGAGAGTGGTCCAAGCGTGCTTTATGGTGGCCCTTGTGCCGGCCAAACTTTGCTGGCCTAACTGTGCAGGACTAATTCCAGGTTAGGATTGCAATCTTAGTGAATGTTCCCTGGCTCTGGTGTGAGAGGGAAAAGAATAGCTCTCTATTAACTCTCTCCACCCCCTGCATAATTTTGTATGACTCAGGATGCAATCCTAACCAGCTTTCCAGCACCAGGGTAAGGGCAATGCAGCTCTAAGGTAAGGGAGCAAACATTCCCTTACTTACCTTGAGGAGGTCTCTGTGACTACTATTCCACTGCAGAATGCAGCACATGCCCTGCGGCACAGCTATGCCAATGCTGAAAAGTTGGTTAGGATTGCACCCTCAATCATGTTCCCTTTTAGACACAGGGTTTATAGCCAAAATGGAACAAAGAGAAATAAAAGGTTTTGGGGTACTACCAGATTCCAGAGGTTTGCAACCTCTAAAAAAAAAAAACGGAACAAAAAAGGATGTTTGCAAAGCATTGCTTCTAGGGAAACATTTTTCTTTGACACATTGACCCTTCATCTGCTGCTGTTGTATTTAAACTGACCATTCATTCTCTTAGCTGGCCTGGCCAGCTCCGAGGAACAGTGAGGGCTCTCTAGGAATCTTTGTGTCCCATCTCCAAGGGCTAAATGGAGATAAGAAAGGAAGACTCCTAGAGAGGCATCGCTGTTCCTGGGAGCAGACCAGGGAAGAGAGCGATTGTCAGTTTACATACAACAGCAGCCGATTAAAGGTCAGTATGTGAAAGCAAAACAAAGGTGATCATAAACATATGTGCAAACAAGCCAAACAAACTGGGGAATGTAGGCCAGAAAGAGAATCTGTAAGAGAATCTTGTTCCCTGCAGAGTGCTCCAACTCATGCCTGCAGCTTAGCCGCATGCTTATTCAGAAGGAAGCCCCAATGGGACTTGCTTCCTGCAAGATGTGCATACTGCAACATTTTTTTTTTTATCATTGGACCCTTCTTGTTCGATTGCATCCTCTCTCCTTAACAAGCAAACTTATAGAGAGCAGTGTACTTTCCACAAACTAGGTTAGCATTGAACAAGCCCGAGCAAAGATGCATTTGACGACCCCGTGTGCTCAACTATTTCCGTATTGCAGCTGCTCAAGGCATTGGAAACAGTAATCTACTAACTCACCGCTTATAAAACATGAGAGGAGCAAGCAGATGAGGGCAGGGAAATTGGGGCCCCAGGGGGCTGATAGTCTCCTGAATATTTCCCCAACAACTGGATATTTAAGAAGGCTGTGCCTGAGTCTCCTGGTTTTTCATGACTGACTTCTAAGCAATGTACTGGGGAAACTATGAAAGTCTTCCTAGATGCAGGGGTGTGAGGTAGGAGAAAGGGTGGGTGGCAGGCAGTGATGTCATTCAGGGGGAATGGACCAGAACGGGCGTTCCGGATCCGAATGGGCTCCGTGGCTGGTTCCGGGTTCCCGACAAATGCCAATCAAAAGTGAGTTCCTGTTCCTAAATCATTTGAATGACACCACTGGTGGCAGGCATTTCTGGGTGGGGGGTGGGGCTGGTGCAGACATGTCATGTAGCGGGTACATGGGGGTACGTGAGTACCTGTTCCTAGGATTAGGGCTGGCCCCGCCCATTCGCCCACCCACTCGTTGACTCCGTCGGCGCTCCGCTCCGCCCCCTGCAACGTTTGAATTGCCTGCATGTTCTCAGAGCCAGGCAGGCAGGCAGTAGAGCGAGGGAGATTGATGGCGGCGGCAGCAGCGTGAGCAGGTAGGCTGCCTGGGGCTCCCTCCCGAGGAGGCGTGGCGGTTCCTGGGGGGGGGAATCGGTAGCCCACGCAGCAGCCCTGGGGAAGGCCCGGGACTTCTGGGCCTTCTCCCAGGCCGCCGCACGGCCTACCGAGGAGGCGTGGCGGTTCCTGGGGGCGGTTCCTGGGTTCCGACTATGACCTCACTTCCGGTGGGCGGGCCCTGACACAAGTGCCAATCAAAAGTGAGTACCTGTTGCTCAATCATTTAGATGCCATTACTGGGCTGGTGGGCATGCTGGCCCAGGCTGGGGGTGGTAGTCAGGATGCAGCCATTAGGACACATCCAAGGCCTAGCCCCCAGGCTGCATAGGTTCCTCTGACATGTGCCTGCAAAACTGAGGATCCCATAGGGGAAGCGGGAGCCTCCCCTGGTGCAAGGGCACAAACCTTGCCCTAGGGAAGCTCCAGCAGCCTCCCAAGCTGTAGCTCCCTCCAGATGCATAGTGGCCTGTTAAAAATGCATGGCCTGTTACTTATGCACGGAAGGGATAGAATCGATAGAGGGTTAGAGGGTTCCAAACACCAGAACCAGGGGGCATCCGCTAAAACTGAGGGTTTGGGAGAGTTAAAACAGATAAAAGGAAGTACTTGTTTACCCAGCGGGTAGTTAATCTGTGGAACTCTTTGCCACAAGAGGTGGTGATGGGATCTGGTCTAGATGCCTTTAAGAGGGGATTGGACAGATTTCTGGAAGAAAAATCCATCATGGGCTATAGGCAATGATGGATTGTGCAACCTCCTTACATTAGTAGTAGTCTACTTCAGAGTACCGGGTGCAAGGGCGTGGCAACAGGATGCAAGCATCTTGTTGTCTCATGCCTCCCTGGGGCACCTGGTGGGCCGCTGTAAGATACAGGAAGCTGGACTAGATGGGCCTTTGGCCTGATCCAGCGGGGCTCTTCTTATAGGTCTGTAACACAGAGCACAACCTTAACCTGGAGTTAGGCCAGCCCAGTTAAGCCAGCAAAGTCTGGCCAGCACAAGCGGCACTGTAAAGTATGTTTGGACCACCCTTGGAGTGTGCTGCCAAATTCCCTTTCTGCAGCCTTATGTCCACAGACTAATTGGCTCCCTTTTACCATCAAACAGCTCAAAACACCCTAGGCCCCACCACCGCACAAAGGCAAAAGGCAGTCAGCTTGCCTGCTCAGCCACACCAAGCTCCTTCCTCCTCCAGTTGCTGGCTCCAGGGGCATGGCGGCCACTCGCTGATGCTCCACAGTCCCCAATAACCTGAGTTCCAACAGCAATCTCCAGCCAGCCAAATCAATAGTCACACTTCTGAACTGCTTTCTCTACACCCAAACTTCCTGCTCCAAAAGCACCTAGGCTAGAGCAGCTTTGCTCCCAGGGCCCTTGTTATCTCCAATTGGCTGCAGCTGTGAACCAGCTTCAGGCAACAGGCTCTGGGTTAACCCTGTAATTCCTGGCTGATATGGCCAAGGGGCCACTGATGATACTATTCCTATCTCCTGAGGGTGATCTTCCGCAATTTCCATAACATGGAGTCAGAGAGGCCAGCACACAGATGTGCACCATCCTCCCTGATTCTGAAAGTGGTCCAAACGCACTTTACAATGCTGCAGAGGCGTTTCTACAGGGATGGCAAAGCTCTAAGTTTTGCAAGAAGCCTTACCCTGTCATGGAAATCCCTCCTCTCCCTTGCTGCTGCAGCCAGTAAGCAACGCCAAGATTGGCTAAAACGGTGCAGGAGAGGAGTGATTTCCACTGCAAGGCTTCTTGCAAAACTTAGAGCTTTGCCATCGCTGTAGAAACGCCACTGCAACGCTGGCCTAACTCTAGGTTAGGATTGCGCCCTCAGTCACGCGTTATGGTAACATGCAATCTTACACAGACTTAAAAAATAAAATACACATTGAAATGAAGGGGAATGCCCCTGAAATGGGCTCGGGACCCACCTAGTGGGTCCCGACCCACAGTTTGAGAAACACCATGCTAGGGAGTTATTTACAAAGCATTTATGAATGCTTCAGCTTGATTTAGATTGCCAGAAGAGACAAAAGACGTTTCACTCACCAGTGAGAAATCACCTTCCATTGACCATTTGTTTATAAAATAGTTTCCCTTCTGTCAGGAATTAAAGTGAAACAAATGGAATGCTTAATATAACACAAAATGTCTGAACACATTGAGCCATAAGCCACAGCTTACAAATTTCCCATCTGAAGTAGAACGCTTCCCATTTTTTATATAATTTAACACTGGGTTTTGTTCCATGAAAATACTCCGAGTTGGGGAACAGAAAGCAGGGCAGGTATGAATTCAACAATGTAGAAGTTAGGGATGTCAGTTACAACAAGGATGTTCAGAGGCCCATTTTTTTTCCCTGCAGCATATTTTCAGATCTATTATCGTGATTCTTTAAAATGTCAGCCTGGTTCTGTCAAATCTACTCGGAACGCTCTTTAGAATAGCTTACAAGCAACTGTCTGGAGGTGACAGAAATAGGAAGCCACACAGATACATTTGCTTTGTGAAAAAAAAGAAAGAAAAGTCTTTTTAACCCTTTAAAAACATTGACAGCTTAAAACTTAAAAAAAGAAACTTCTTCCATTGAAGATGATAAACTCTGTGTGTGTGTGTGTGTGTGTGTGTGTGTGTGTGTGTGTGTGTGTGTTCATTTTAGACCCCTCCCCCCCAAAAAGCTGAGTGCCACTGACTTCCTATGGGACTATATAGCAGGCACAGATCTGAGTAGCCCATAGGGGAGGCTGGTGCCTACCCCTGGGCAAGGGGACAAACGTGCCCTTGCCCCATGGATGCTCCAGCCTGCTCCCAAGCTGCCCTGGATCCAGCACTGGCCCGGTGGCCTGCCTGTTCCCCCTCAGTTTAGGATTAGGGTTGCCAGATGCAAACTGGGACAGAGTGCCTCTACCTTTAACCATTGTATAAAAAGGGAATTTTGGCAGGTGCATCTTTTGAAAGCCTTCCATGATGAGCTGTACCTGCCCACATTCCCCTCTTCTATACAATGGTTAAAGGTTCAGGCACTCTGTCCCAGTTTGTATTTGGCAACCCTATTTAGGATTGCACCTTAAGAGAGCTCCATGCTGCAGGTTGCCTGCAGATGTCTCTTTTTCATCTTTCAAACACACACACACACACACACACACACACACACACACACACACACGCACTAAATCAATAAAATGCATGATAGTAAATTCATACCTGACTTAAACATAGTTCATTGGTGATTTGAGGAAATGAAAATTAGAGCCAATTCCTATGCATATCTACTCAGAAGTAAAGTCCATTATAGCCAAGGGGGCTTACTCCCAGGTAAGTGTGGATAGGATTGCAACCTGAGTCTCTCTCTCTCTGTCTCTCCCCCCCCCAACATTGTGCCTTTCAGAATATCGCTCAGGAATCTCCAATACCAAAATGGGTGACTTCCAGAGGCATTCGCATGTCCTGCATCAAATGGGAATGTATTGCCAAGTTTTGTTTTTTTCCAGCCTTGTGTATTCTTTTGGAAGGCGGTTTCCCTGTGTTTCTCCCTGGCCTGGTTGCCTCTTGTGCCTCTCCCCTCTTCAGCGGTGACCTTGTGAGAAGAAGGTCACATTGCTGGCCCGTCGTGCAAAGGAGAGGCAGACAAGCATGGCACGCAGCCCCTTTCATCGCTGTTTGCTTTCCCTCGCGGTGTTTTGATGGCTTTTCACTTCGCATCAGATTCTCACGCTGAGTCACAACCAGTATTTTGACATCTCAGGCATCATTCCCTCAGGGCCAAAGGCAAGGAGCTATATGGGGAAATCACAGCCTTTGCCTGGCTTGGATAAGAAGCTTGGCCCAACAGGCAAGCACACAGCTCCTGAAACCGGGCATCCTAATCAAGCTTAGCACAACCAAAATGGGAATAAAACCCAGCCAAGTGTATACTGCTTCGCTCAAAAGCAAGGCCTATCCAGCCCCTTTCTATAATCCACTTTCTTGAAACATGAATTTTTATTGGGTATTTTTTTCCTCTCTTCCCTGAGCAGATCTGAGGGCACAATCCTAACCTGGGGTTAGGCTGGCACAGTTAGGCCAGCAAAGTTTGGCTGGCACAAGGGACACTGTAAAGTATGTTTGGACCACTCTTGGAGTCAGGGAGGATGGCGCATGTCTGTGCGCTGGCCTCTCTGACTCCGAGAGTGGCCTAAACATACTTTACTGTGTCAGAGAGGCCAGCACACAGATATAACTCCCTCCCCACAGACAGGATAGCAAATTCTGTTTTATTTACCTCATGTTTGCCTCAGAAGTTTACCTCATAATGCCAGATGCAGGGGAGTGGCAGCGAGATGCAAGGATCTGGTTGTCTTGTGTGCTCCCTGAGGCATCTGGTGGGCCACTGTGAGATACAGGAAGCTGGACTAGATGGGTCTTTGGCCTGATAGAGCACAGCTCTTCTTATGTTCTTAAGGAAGCTTCCTTGGATCCCAGATGATAAATCTTTAGCCTGATCTAGCAGGGGATATCATATTTCCAAAACAGCCTTTGCCATCTCTCATTACAGCTTCAGTATCAACAAAGGATAGAGAGAGTTGGGTTTTTTTTAAAAGAACAGGTGTAATTTCTGTGATTTCCTTGCACAAATGCTTTCTACATGCCAGGCCTCAAGGGGAATTGAGGGAGATATTTTTATTAACTCTGACAAATGGACCATCTGTATCCTGCTGTACTGGTATATTTTCTGTGAAGTTACATGCAATCCCTTGAGTTGGAGCAAAAAGCTAAGTCAAATATTATGGAGAGTCTTTTTTTTGGTTGGTTGGTTGGTTTTGAAAGCTTTGAAAAATAAAAGCACAGTGCTATGTGTACAAAAGGGGAAAAAAAACACCTTGTAACAATCTTCTCTGAAATACATGTGTAGCCGCTACAAGATTGCTTTTGGATTTGTCGCATTAAGCACGACACTCAGAGATTTAGCAGGGATGTGAAATTTCATTGCATTTGAATCCCCATGTTTTCAGATGTGGGAACAGTTTGTGCCAGTCAAATGCTAAAGCAGGAATGTTCAGGGTTTGTTGTAGCAAATTTTCTGAAGTCCAGAAATCTGAACGTGGGAAGTTGCGGCAGCACGTGCAGAAGGCAACTTGATTGGCCGGGGAAGTTAGAACCAGTGTGACACCTCTGCAGGCCCTTTTTCCACCCGCCCATCCAATCAGGATTGTTGTCGGATGGAGGCATCATTAGGGTTTGCGTCACCCGGTGCAAGAGCTCATTGCACCATGCGCGTGACGGACTTATTCCCGTACCAGGCCATGTAGAATGAATTACAATATCAGTTGCCCAATTTAAATTCTGCATGGGATGGATCAAGTGGACAGAGGGAGGCTCCTTTCTCACATCACCAGAACCACCCACTAAATGTGCATGTTGGGAGAATTAGAATAAATAAAGCTGTCAGATATGCAGCAAACATGTGGAGGATGCGTGCATGACACTCCAGCAATCAAGCCAGGGAATTTGGCAGGCTCTCCACTACAGGACTACAGGACTACTCTCCACTACAGCCCATTCAAATATTCTCTGCATGTTCTGGACCGTGGAATCTGTACATTGGTCCAGATACGTAGCATTGGTTCTGGAATTCAGAAGCTAAGGTGTGTGTGTGTGTGTGTGTGTGTGTGTGTGTGTGTGTGTGTGAGAGAGAGAGAGAGAGAGAGAGAGAGAGAGAGAGAGAGAGCTGCAAATCACCAACTCATAGCCAGCCAGGGAATGCTTGCTTGCATTTAAATCCCTCCTTCAAAAAAAGTGGGGGCGGTCATGCAATATATCTAAAATTGGTTATGTGTGATGATCTGAAGGAAGGCAGTTTCAAAAATCAATATGCAATCCTGGTGGCTCTCACCTGACCACAGCAATTGTGATGTGACCAGAGGCCAGGATGTAATCATGCGAGTATGGGAGTTCTGGAGAGGCCTGTTCTATATTCTGCTTCCTGACTCCGAAAGAAAGTTCTCACAAAGGAAGGATAAAGAGGGTTGCAAGTTTGCCAGAGTAACTGCTCAGCATCCACTGAGGACCTTTAAAAATGGTAGTCTGGATGGTCTTAATGTGATTGCTTTTAAAATAGCCAGAGCCTTTCACACACTGCCCCAGCGCCCAGGGCAGTGATGTTATGGTGTCACTTGACGTCATGATGTCACTTCCGGGTTCTACGTGGAGGAGGAGGCACTTGCTGCACCAGCTTCCCCCTCCCCGTTCCTTCTCCTGTGGAGGCTCCTTCATAATTAGGGTAGAGTCTGGGGGCAGTCACCCTAGTGCCCAGAATGTTCCAAAGCATCCTGGGGGAAAAATGGTGGCAAACCAATGGGCTTGAGCCACCATTTCTCCTCCAGTATGACTGAGGGTGCAATCCTAACCTGGAGTTAGGCTGGCACAGTTAAGCCAGCAAAGTTTGGCTGGCGCAAGGGCCTCCGTGAAGCATGCTTAGACCACTCTAGGAGTCAGGGAGGATGGCACACATTCATGCGCTGGCCTCTCTGAGAGTGGTCCAAACATACTTTATGGTGGCACTGTGCCCTCAGTGTCCAGGCCCTCTGATTCAGGGGTTGGGGAACAATAAAAGGCTACCAGGAAACAGCTACCAAAATCCACTTCACTGCCAGTAGCTTCAAAAAGCTAAGGGGGGGGGGAGCCTGTAGTGTCCCTAGAAGGGGGCAGGGTGCCTTACCTTCCCATGTAAACAGCTTCCCTCCCTTGCCATAGCAGCTAGTAAGCAACACGAATATGTTGTATTCCTTATGGAATGCTGGCTAAGACCCCTGTACTGTACAGTTAATCAGGAGCTACAGAAAGCAGCATTGGGCGAGCTGAAAATGAAGAAATCATGTATAGCCATTCCTCTGCTGTTCTACAGGTGATTTGTCTCTGGTGAGTAATAGCCATTTCTTTCCCATTATCTACGTTTCTCCCACCCCCCAACGATTTGAGAAGTTTCATTAACCAAGATTCAAGCTAACTGGAAAATAATTAAACTGGTTAATAGATTAGAGCTTTCTCAAGTTGCACTGTTGGTAATTAATCATCATCACATTCTGCGGTTTTTAATAAGACGAAAAGTTCCGATTCCCTCTTACGATATTCCCTATTCCGTCCTTAGTCTGACTTTGTTCTGACACCCGGGGAGCTTTTCCCCGGCAACATCCAAAGATCGTATACAGATAGGTTCACCCTCGTCCGCACCATTCTTGGAAGAAAATATCTGCATCATTCTACAGCATTGCTCATGGATAGCTTAGACATCTGAACTAGCCATGATTGCTTGGAATTCCTATTAAGAGCCATCCAAAGGCTTCCTGGTACCTTAGGCAGTGTGCCGAAAGCTTGCCCCCGCCCTTTCGAATGATGATGCATCCAGCCTCTCCTCCACACTTCTGTTCCTCCTCCTCCTTTTTCCAGTCCAGAGAGTGGGAGGAGAAAAAGGAGCAGTGGGGGGAAGGAAGTGGGGACAACTAGCCAATCCACTGCCTGAGGCAATGAGCTCAGTTGGCCTCATGAATGGGCCAGCCCTGCTCCTATGCCAGGTCCTTTTATTAGAAGGAAGGAAGGAAGGATAGTGGTGCAAGTGGGCCGGTCTTTGTTTTTAGATCTCAACATGCATGTCCACTAGATTTTGAGTTTTGTTCCTTCTCACTCTTTTTCCTCTCTGCACATTAATGAAAAGTGATGTTTCTGACATTACTTGCAGCCCGATCCGATGCCAGGAGAGAGGCAGCAGTTGAATACCTTTGTAACAAGTTTAATTCTGAGCATACTGAGAGTGCAATCCTAACCTGGAGGTAGGCCGGCATAGTTAGGCCAGCAAAGTTTGGCCGGCACAAGGGACATGGTAACATATGTTTGGACCACTCTTGGAGTCAGAGAGGCCAGCACACTGACGGGCGCCATCCTCCCTGACTCCGAGAGTGCTCTAAACATGCTTTACGGTGGCCCTTGTGCCAGCCAAACTTTGCTGGCTTAACTGTGCCGGCCTAACTCCGAGTTAGGATTGCGCCCTCAGTCATTCTGGAGAAGAAATGGTGGCTCAAGCCCATTGGTTTGCCACCATTTTTTTTCCTCAGGATGTTTTGGAACATTCCAGGCATTTTTGAAGAAGAGAGGGCCGGAGTAGCAGCTACTGGAAAATGGCTGCCTAATTCAATTCTGTAACGCTGTTGTTATCGTTGAAAGGGTACCTGGATCAGAAGGCAATGGGAGAGAACTGGGCAGTCTTCTCCTCTCCTCTGCGGTCCCTCTGCCAAGCCTGAAATGCAGCCACAATCGGTTGACGTGGGCTCGCTCGATCAGAAGCGTTGTCTCCCTCAATTCTGCTCATCACCAGGACAAACCACTACCCTGATCACAGAGCAAGCAAGATCAAGCAATCAGAAGCCAATTTTGCTAGCTACAAACAGAGGAGTTGGATCGTTTGAGCTCATCCCCCCCCATCAAATCTGACATCCCTAGATTTGACCCAGCACTGCAGCTCTGCTGGTTGATGAAATCCCGACGGCGAGGTTGTTAACTTTTGACACTTGTCTCACGGAGTCGGCCCTCTTTCTTGCTACTTGGAAAGAGGTAAAAAGTTGCAGCTTTCTCCATTTCAGGGCACCGCAGCTTTAAAGCCTTACAGATGTTTTCCCGGCTTTCTAGAGGCTGCCTCTTTTTTCCCAGCTATTTTTCTTCCCTTGTGCTATTACTGTGCAGATCGATACAGCACAGTCAATAGAGGTGCTAATTTGAGCACTTTGAGTTGTCTCCGATGGCCTACATATATTTACCAAAAAATCCGCTCAGCTCAGCTCAAGTCCTACCTTGCAAAGGCCTATTTAGTAGATCTCCCGACAAAAGTAGTATATTCTGGATTAGCTGCTCCCTTCACTTTAGCAATTCGTGAAGTCATGTAAAATAAGAGAATTAAAGGTGCAATCCTAACCTGGAGTTAGGCTGGCACAATTAGGCCAGCAAAGTTTGGCTGGTCCAAGGGACCCCATCAAGTATGTTTGGACCAGTCTCTGAGTCAGCGAGGCCAGCACACAGACGTGCGCCATCCTCCCTAACTCCAAGAGCGGTCCAAATGTGCTTTATGGTAGCCCTTGTGCCGGCAAAATTTTGCTGGCCTAACTGTGCCTGGCAAACTCCAGGTTAAGATTTGACTCTAAATGACTTGCTCTACCTGCTTTCCATGTGTTCCGGTACTTCGGCACCCCCACACACACACGCACACGCACACAGGATACCTTTGGAACTGACTAGAGGGTGGTGGTATTTTTGCAAGGATTCCACAGCTCCATTAGCTGGTCTCTGCAGCTCCACTGCATCCACTAAAATTGACTGTTGGGAGAGTTAGAACAGATAAAAGGAAATACTTTTTTACCCGGCAGGTAATGAATTTGTGCAACTCCTTTCCCCAAGAGGTGGTGATGGTGTCTGGCTTATGTCTCTTGGACAGATTTCTGCAGGAAAAGTCCATCAAAGGCTATAGGCCATGATGGGTAGTGCAACCTACATACTTTAGAAGTAGGCTACCTCAGAATGTCAGATGCAGGGGAGGGGCAGCAGGATGCAGGCATCTGGTTGTCTTGTGTGCTCCCTGAGGCATCTGGTGGGCCATTGTGAGATACAGGAAGCTGGACAAGATGGGCCTTTGACCTGATTCAGCAGGGCTCTTATGTTCTTAGGATAGCAAATTCTGTTTTATTTACCTCATATTTACCTCAGAATGTTACCTCAGAAATTTACCTCAGAATGCCAGGTGAAAGGAAGTGGAAACAGGATGGAAGCATCTTGTTGTCTTGTGTGCTCCCTGAGGCATCCAGTGGGCCATTGTGAGATACAGGAAGCTGGACAAGATGGGCCTTTGACCTGATTCAGCAGGGCTCTTATGTTCTTAGGATAGCAAATTCTATTTACCTCATATTTACCTCAGAAGTTTACCTCAGACATAGGCCCTGAAGGTGAAAAGATTCTGGGTCAAACCAACCAACCACCAAGGGTATTCTTACAGTGCTCTGCTGTTTCTTCCTCACTCTTTCTTACCAAATAGCCAAAGCAAATTCTTCACATTCATTCAAATGGGCCAGGAGGAGTTGTGACATTCCCGGCACAATAGCTCCAGTCGCGACAAACACATGGAACCAGAGATGCCTTCAGAGAATGCTCCTCCGGGCAGGAAACCTGCCTGATTGGAATGAGGAAATTATTGCATGCTAATGAAGCTAAAATGAGCAACCTGGAAAAATTAGAAAGAAGTATCCAGGGCAAAGCACAAGAGACAGGTGTTAACATTTCTCCTGATATAGTGAATCACTGAGCTGGTGATTTGATGAGAGAGATGCATTTTCAGTCACTTGGAAAGGCAATGTGACTACAAATCCAGGCTCCTCTTTGTCCTTGTTTTTACAATCAACTGAAGCACAGTGCTGCTTGTGGTGTTATTTTTTATTGGGTGGTGGTCTGGTTGGCCAAAGAAATGACATCATATTGTCACAGAAATTCATAGCTACAGTGGTGCAGAGGGGTGCAGTTGCACTGGGCAACAAGCTTTAGGCGGGCAACAAGCTGAGCTTGACACTAGTGGCCAAAATGGTGAAAACTTTGGTAATTACTAATAATACACTCATGTTATACATCATTGAAAAGGTAATTTAATGCAGAATGCCATGAAACAAACCATAGTGTAATATCTTTACCCTATCAAAAGTTGTGGCCAAAAACCCAGAAAATGAAAATATAAATGTATAAAAATGCAGTTTGTTAAAATGGCAATTTGTAGCAATAATACTGTCATCTATCATTCAATGCAGAATTTCATGCAGAATGCAATTAAACCATTTAATGAAGAATTAAACCATTCTTCATTCTGTCAAAAGGTATGGCCAAACACACACACACACACACACACACACACACACAGAAAATGAAAATACAACTGTGACATCACTTCCTGTTGTGACATCACTTCTGGGGCATTCTTATTATAGAAAAAACATTACCATGAAGCACAGCGCTAGTGGTTTTAAGCTATTTAAACCCAGTTGCTATGAACTGGAGCAGGACTGGGACAGAATCTCCTAGTTCCTGAAGGGGTCCATAAGATGCCTCCCCTTTTACCTGGTGGTGCTCTAGTTCACTGATGATCAACCGTTTTCATTCCCATAAGTTGCTGCAACCCCATAACGGAGGCTTTGCAACCCCATTGGGGTCATGACCCCAAGTTGACAAACACTGCGAGTGAGTGAGTGAGTGAGTGAGTGAGTGAGTGAGTGAGTGAGTGAGTGGCCATTGTGTACCTGCTCCTATGGAGCAAGAAGATCACAGAGAAATATATTTGCTTGGCATCATTACTCTGACTGTACTTACACTCCATTTCTCTTGACCTACTGCTGAAAGCGATGCACTGCTCATTGCCCTGCACACTTCTTGCTTTGGGGCCCGGCTCGGAACCGGCTTGCTTCGGCGTCTTCTTATCCTGATTTGACCTTCTGCACGCATTGGACAAGCTCAGTCAAGTGGAAGCCTTTCCAAGTCGGAAATGCTCAGTGTGTTTGACACGAAACAGAACTGGAAAGAGTGCACTCATCACGTTCATTTTCTTGGCAGCGTCTTTGATTTGAGAGGAGGAATGTGTTCCGTGGAGAATACGGGTCCATTTCTCCATCCGGCATAAATAATGAGCACGAGAAAGGAGTACAGAATCTCAAAAAGGCATTCTTTGGTTTTTAACTGGCAGCAAAAAGGGGTGGAATGAACATGTTTGGACCACTCTCAGAGTCGGGGTGGATGGTGCGCATCTGTATGCTGGCCTTCCTGACTCCATGAGCGGTCCAAACGCGCTTTACGGTGGCCCTTGTGCCGGCCTAACTGTGTCGGCCCAACTTCAGGTTAGGCTTGCACTCTAAAAGGCACCTGGAACCCTGGAGGGTGTTAAAATGGGGGGTGTTAAAAATGTTTGTTCCTCTGGGAGCCAGATGCCTTAGCTATGCCACTGTCACCACACTGCCCCTGGGAGGAACGAAACTCACCTGGAGAACCACTCCCATAGCAGTACCCACGAAAGATGTGATAAGATCCAGCCCTGAAAGGAGGCTAGAGACTGACCAGCGGTCTCCCGCATCCCAGATTTGTACCACCGCAAGGGGAGCCTCTCTCCCCGTACGACCTTCTGCGGCGTTTCCTCCCGGGATAAGGAGGCGCCTGTCAGACCATCGCTTTCCGCAATCAGCTCAGAAGTACGTCTGCTAAGTGGTGAACAAAATGCCATCACAGCACGAACAGCTGGTTTCTGAACTCCATCTTTTAAAAAAGCAACAAAAACAATAAATTAAAGGCTTCCCTCCCTCCCATCGCCCAGCAGATGTGTCATCTCTTCCTCAACCTGCCTGACAAGTGAATTATACAGCCGGGCTTTTAAAGTTCAAACCATATTGCATGGCAGATGCTCTGATACTATTAATTCCAGAGCTCCATCCAGACCCCCCCTTTGTCATCTCCTTCCCTTGAGGCAATTTATGACCAGCCCATGCTCTACAGCATCCCATTATGGCCACATTAATCCTAAAGATGCATTAACCTCACCTCTGGCTTTCTAATTTTTTCCCCCCAGAAGCCCTACATTCTCTCCCAGCTCTCTCTCCCCCTGAAGTTGGATGCATTCTGTTGCAGATTTTCCTATTAGTTCCAAGGTTAATATTGTTCCAATGCTCATGCCTTCTGCCCCATAAGCAGTGAGAAATTACACAGGGAATTGTCTTTTATGGAGTCAGACCTATTGGCCTGACTACTGTACGCTGATAAATGGATCCTCAGCTCTTTTCGCTTTCTGGGTTTTTAGCCATAGCATTTGATAGAGTAAAGGTATGACATTCTGGTTTGTTTCATTGCATTCTGCATTAAATTACCTTTCCAATGATATAGAACATGATAGTATTATTTGTAATTATCAAGGTTTTCACCATTTTGGCCACTAGTGTCAAACTCAGCTTGGTGCCCCCCTAAAACTTGTTGCCCGATGCAAATGCACCCCCATGCACTGCTGTGGGTATGCCCCTGACAACCACAAATCTTGATTCTGATTAGGGTCCTTGTCTAAGAACGACTGCTTCTAGAAGATTCTGGCTCAGGGCTAGCAATGAAATGGTAGACTGGATAAGTTGCAAAATTAGGCAGAGTCTTGGCAGACATAGCCCATTGCCATCTGCATAATATAATCGCTTCCAAATATTTGATATGGTGGTGGATCAGCTCCCATACGGGCAGGAGATATTGGCACACTGCTTTGTCTGCAAAAAGAGGGAATTCTCACCACTCAGGAAGGTGGAGACCCTGTGCAGTCATACCAATGTTCTGACACCGCACAAAAACTAACTGAATTCACCTTCTGGGATGCATTTGAAAATGTTATGCAATCTCACCATGTACCTGCCATGTATCAAGGGGTCAAGAGTTTCTCTCCCTAAATGTAACTGTGTGTTTTCTGGAATCCACCTAGTCTGTCTTCCAAGAGGAGGAAAAACCAATGACTTTCAACAAAGCCAATTTGGCAAAAACCAATAGAAGAACAGTAAAGTTGTGTTAATTTGAGGGCATCTTTGAGAAGTTTAGATTTGGACTTGTGTGGATTTCCCCCAGAAACTCTTCACTGAATTTTATCCTCCCTTCCCAGCTTCATCCATCTCTAATTGTATCCCTCTGTAACCGCCATTAAGAGTGAAACGTAACACGCTGCCCTCCAGTTGATTTCAAGAATGATATTATCCCATCAATTTCCGAGCAAATTATAGCACATTGCAGAAACGCATTAAACTCTCAGATCTTTCTCATTATGGATTTCTCACAAGGCTTTTCATTCCAAATGAGCTTGGAGCCCACCTAAATCTCAGGTGGAACTGCCTTCTTCTTCCCTTCTGCATGAAATGAGAAATGCAACGTCCGTGCAATAATTTGGAGCTTGGCCACATGAGTGTAGCCTGGTGGTGCAGGATGCATCTTGGAGAGCTAAGGAAGAAGGCTTCGCATTGCAAAGTAGCATGTTGGTTAGGAATTGTAAAGTCTGCACATTCCCAGCCAGCATTTTGTGCTATGGATTCTTTATTTTTACCCATCACTAGGGATGGGGTTTTTTCCGGTGATCAACACAAAACGCTAAATAGTGAGAATTTCTACTCAAAACACTACAAAAAACGAAATTTAGATCAAATCACAAAATAACACCACTTTTGCTTATTTTTGACACCGTTTGACACAAATTTAGATCAATTTCACAAAAATCACACCCCTATTGTTTCTTTTTGGCACAGTTTTGAGGAATCCACAAATAGTTTTCAGGAAGGGATCAGAAGGAGGAGAGGCGGAAACAGGAGGAAGCCTGCTTAAACTATGAACACACATGTTCATAATTCGCAGTGCATGCTGGGGCAACTTTAATGGAATGTGGAAGGAGTAAGCAGAAGTCTCTTGATGCTCCAAGCAGCAACCAGAGTGCAACTCGGGAACTTTTGAGCAGGTCATTTCAGGCTGGGGTGTGTGTATGTGTGTGTGTGTGTGTGTGTGTGTGTGTGTGTGTGTGTGTGCCAGTGATTGCTTGCCTTTGTGGGGCCATTCACCCGTATTGATTGCGCTGTTCGTACAACTTGCAATACAAATTTGGATAAAAACACATAACACCGCAATTTGCTATTTTAATCAAGAAATTTTGGAAAAAAACATCACCCCCAAAAACCCACCCCTACCCATCACTTGTCAAGGTGTGAGTCATTTCAGCCCACCAGAATGGGTGGTCAAGGAATTATGAGAGTGAAGTTCATGCTATCCAACAAGCATGCCCTCTGCTGATAAAGCTACTCATATGCTTGAATATGCGGGAGCTATTTCACATGCAAGAAGCCCTAAACTGATGAAGCTGGTTGATTTAGCATCTCTTTTAAATACCGCTCATGCTCCAGGCGTTAGCTTTATTACTCAAAAGTGACAAGTATTTCAGAATTTGCATTTATGGAGCCATTGTAATTTTGTAGGGAAGGAAAAAAAAACCCGGCTGTGCATGGCTCCCTCTGGTCCATACGAATTACAGGTTGAACACATCTCGGTATTTTATCTTCGCTGGCAGCTCACAGCAAGGAAGGAGCAAGTTCCATGGCGAAGTGAAAGTAGAGGAAAAGAGCTGAGAGAGGATGCGGGGAAGGGAAGATGCTGCATGGACTCGAATGTGAAGGATGTGGGACGTTTCAGCTTGGTTCCTAATGGACTTGAAGATCAATGTAGCATAAAGGTGAGAGGTACTTAGCCCTTAGGGACGTGGTGGCGCAGCGGGTTAAACCGCTGCTGCTGGGCTTTCCGACCGGAAGGTTGAGAGTTCAGACTGTGTGATGGAGTGAGCTCCCGTTGCTTGTCCCAGCTCCTGCCAACCTAGCAGTTCGAAAGCACCTAAATGCAAGTAGATAAATAGGGACCACTTCGGTGGGAAGGTAATGACGTTCCATGCGGTATGGCATAGAGTCATGCCGGCCACATGACCACGGAAGCTTGTCCTGAACAAAGCTTGTTCAGGCTTTGAAACGGAGATAAGCACCGCCCCCTACAGTCAGTCACAACTAGACCATTTGGTTGTGGGGAAACCTTTACCTTTACTTAGCCCTTGGTAGCAGAATGTCATTAACAGTGCCAGGGAAGCTTGAACAAGGTGCCTTATTTCTTTATTTGGGAGATGTTTTGAATCCCACCTTCAACCGCCAAAGATGCTTGCATTATTTAAAGCAGTGTGTCTCAAATTGTGGTTTGCAACCCACCAGTGGGTCACAATCCAATTTTTGTTGGGTCGCAGGCCTGCCAGGACCAGGAAGCTACAGGGTAAAATGGCATGTGACCTAGAAGTTGCTTCCGGGATGCGCTGGCGCATGGCCTGATTGATGGGTGATGTTGCGCCACATACTGCCACAATGCACCCTGGGCCACCTTGCAGCTTCCTGGTACAAAAATCAGGCCACAATTCCACCAGTTAATCAGTTTGAAGGACACAGCACAATGTGGCCAATGATGTGACTTCTGGATCACACAACATTTTATCCTGCAGCATCCTAGCTTCAACAGGCCACTGATCTACTACAAACAACAGGGTGGGTTGCCAAGGTAGGGACTTTGAGAGCCCTTAACTTAAAGTATGAGATAACCATTCTACTTTCTCCTCCAAGTTAGGATTGGGCTGTCATTCTCATTGCTCAGTTTTGAGTTAAGGAATTGCACTTTTTTGTTACATAATGCATTTATGCATTTCTTGTTAACGGTTAACTGGCTTTCACTTTTGATAGAATACAGACATTGCAACCCAGTTTGTTTTACCGCATTCTGCATTAAATTGCCGAAATGATATATTACAGGAAGGTGTTCCTTCTAAGAGCACAATCCTAACCTGGAGTTAGGCCGGCACAGTTAGGCCAGCAAAGTTTGGCTGGGACAAGAGATACTGTAAAGTATGTTTGGACCAGTCTCGGAGTCAGGGAGGCCAGCACGCAGATGTGCACCATCCTCCCTGACTCCGAGAGTGGTCCAAATGTGCTTTATGGTGGCCCTTGTGCCAATCAAACTTTGCTGGCCTAACTCCAGGTTAGGATTGCACCCTAAAATACCAAGATTTTCACAATGTTGTCTAGCAGTGGTGTCACCACCTGTGTGCGTCACCTGGTGAGGTCTAGACCCTTTGCACCCCCTAATGATGCCACTGGTAAGGGGGGATAGTATTTTGGTATGCCAGCTCAGGCATCTGGAAGTCCTGAGTTGAGTTTTTTCCCCAATTGCAGAAATCTCTCTCTCTCTCTCTCTCTCTCTCTCTCTCTCTCTCTCTCTCTCTCTCTCTC
>JAJKFI010000062.1:3881285-3897391 GCA_029204185.1 Lerista edwardsae | reverse complement strand
CTCTCTCTCTCTCTCTCTCTCTCTCTCTCTCTCTCTCTCTCTCTCTCAGCTGAGCTATTCCTTCCCAATTAAGCAGCTCTGACTCGAATTGCTTTTCCTAATGCCAGCTGGGAAGCACAAGCCGCACGCTCCTTCATTGCACCAGGCTCCCCTTCAAGTTGACAAGGCTGCTAATGAAATGGGATTTATTCTGCATCCCAGACAGGTTTCAGCTTCTCTGCGTAGCAGCACATTTCTCCCAAATGGGCAGCAAATGCCAGTTCCACGCTGTCTCCCAGTGGAAACTGATGGCAGCTGCTTCTGGCCAAAAGTACAACATAAGAACAGAGCTGCAGGAGAGTAGAACAGGGTGCTTCTCTTCCCTCCTTCGGAGATGATCCTCTAGGCATGAGCCCGGATGCAGTTGCATTGCCAGGCCAGGTGGCACCCAGGGCCAGCTGATGTCACAGAGCAGTGTGACACCTCCCCCACTTGCATTGTCAGCCCCTCCACATTGCATGCACTGAAAATGCCTCTGAAAATGGCTCAATTTACAGCCATACAGAGTCAAGGGTGGGCGGAGGGTTGATTTAGTTGCAATGCAACTGGATAAGCGCTGTCACCCCCTTAGTGGAGATGCTGGGGCCTTGTACCCTTGTATCCTATTGCCATTCTCTTGTATCAGGCATTCTGAGGTAAAGTTCTGAGGTAAAATCCTGAGGTAAGTAAAAGAGAATTTGCTATCCTGTCTGTGGGGAGGAAGCTATAACAACTTGCAACCCAATCTGGGTCTTAAGAACATAAGAAGAGCCCTGCTGGATCAGGCCAAAGGCCCACCTAGTCCAGCTTTCTGCATCTCACAGTGGCCCACCAGATGCCTCAGGGAACACACAAGATGACCAGATGTCTGCATCCCATTGCCACCCCCCTGCAGCTGGCATTCTGAGGTAAATTCTGAGGTAAACAACATGGTGGCTAGTCAAGATTCTCCACAGCATTTCTCTTTGACAGCCACCAGAACCAGGCGCTCCTCTTCAGACATGTACTCCTAGGAACAGTCCCACTGGATCAGGCCAAAGGCCCATCTAGCCCAGCTTCCTGAATCTCACAGTGGCCCACCAGATGCCTCAGGGAGGGCCCATAAACCAGTTCAGAATGGGGACCTGTATGTAATTCTGTTTGCACCTCAGGCTGCCCTTATTGGAGAACTGGAAAGGCTAGTTTCCTTTTCTGTGCCATGACCGGCTTCAATTTTTATTCTGCACAGCCCCTAGGGCTCCACTCTGCCTCGGGGTTGCGTGTGATAAGATGTTCCTATAAGGCTTAAGGTGGGGGAAGCAGATATAATATCTGCTTAGATGGTAATTAGCAGTACAGCATCATTAAAAATGCCTCGGCTCTGAAGTAGGCCAGATCTCCTTGCATTCTTAAAGTCCTCCTTGAGATTATTCTTTTTCCCATCTCTTTTTCTTCTTTTCTGGGTTTGCATTCATTGCACCAAAAAATAGAGCTTTTTAAAAGCAGGGAGGGTTGCATATCTAATTCCAAGGGGGGGGGGATGTCCTCCCCACCCATCACAGCTGAAATTGTAAGGGAAGATTGATAAAGCCACAGATAGTCTTGAACAAAATAGCAAGCCTACTTGACAGTAAACCACATATCCATTAAAAAATAAAAGTTGAAATGCAGGACTGATGCATTTGAAACATATTCCCAACTGGCCTGTCAGGAACAAATTAGACTTGTCACGTTCTCCAAACAGATTTAGCGAGAGCATTAACAATGCTAATGAGCGGCGAGCTTGGCAAGAGAAGGGAGGTTGAAACCTGGCTCCCAGACATTGCCAAACAGCTCACCTTCTTCCTTGGAGACCAAAAGCAATTCTTCACTTTGCAAGCTGAGCTTGATTGGCAGCAAACTCTGTGTTTCCAGTCTTGGTAGCACAAATGCCCTGTTGGATATTGTTGGGCTGGGAAAAGATGCATGCTAGGACCTTAAACCCTGTTGCCACTAGTGGACCTAGAAAAGGTGCAGAAGAGCGTGACCAACATGATTACTGGGTTCTGGCACCTCCCTTAGGAGGAAATGCTACAGAATTTGGGGCTCTTCAGTCTAGAAAAATGGCACTTGAGGAGGAACATAATTTAGGGTGCAATCCTGAACTGAGTTAGGCCTGCATAAACTAAGCCAGCAAAGTTTGGCCAGCACAAGGGACACCATAAAGTATGTTCGGACACTCTCAGAGTCAGAGAGGCCAACACAGAGACGTGTGCCATCCTCCCTGACTCCGAGAGTAGTCCAAGCACACACTATTGTGGCCCTTGTGCTGCCCAAACTTTGCTGGCCTAGTTTATGCCAGCCTAACTCCAGTTTAGGATTACGCTCTGAGACTTACAAAATTATGCATAGTATGGATAGAGTGGACAGAGGGATGTTATTTTCCCTCTCATATAACACCAGACCAGGGGACATCCATTAGAATTGAGTGTCAGAAAGTTAGAACAGACAAAAGAAAATATTTCTTTACCCAGTGTGTAATTAGTCCGTGCAACTCCTTGCCACAGGGTGTGTTGATGGCATCTGGCCTACCTGCCTTTCAAAGGGGACTGGACAGATTCCTGCAGGAAAAATCCATCACAGGTTATAAGCTGGGATGGATACATGCAACCTCCTGGTTTTAGAAATAGGCAACTTCAGAAAGCCAGGTGCAAGGAGTGACACCAGGATGCAGGTATCTTGTTGGGATGGTGACCACAACACCATAAATTGAGGGGATTTGTAGACTTATTTACAGAGGTTGGCTGAGAACTCTGGGGCACAAGGTGGAGTACTAAATATGTTCTCTGCTTTTCTTGCACCAGAAGTTGGCTTCCTTCCTTCTTGCTAGTTGGATTTGAAAAGGAAGAATAGAAAGGTGCAGAAGAGATAGTGTGGAGAGTGGTGGACTGCATCTCCCAGGAGATGTTCTAGCCCACCACTCTGTTGTCCTCAACTTCCATTCCATTCCATTCTATTCCATTCCTGTGAAATCCACCAAGTGGAGGAACAGGAGACATAGGAGTAGGAGGAGGAGAATGGTGATGGTTGACAGTCTCTTTACTTGAGGTTGCTGTCCATGGTACCCCATAGACAGGCCTGCTAATTGACCATCTAGTGTTCATTTCTATAAACATTTCATTTTTTGCCATTTCTGCAAGGGTAAAGAATTAGAAACCAAGCAGTAGATGGACATGATGGGCCCACCTTATCTGATTCCAAGCCCACTGCATTCTTAGCAACTCGTTTAACTGACATTTTTATTTCCCAGATGTGATATTTGCTCTATGCCTAAATGAAACGAGGATAGAATTTCCCCCATTATATTTCTTGATCGTCTTTCTCTTATGAAGTACCATGAGCAGGAGCTTCTAATGTGCCACCGACACAATTAAGATCGTGCAATTAATTTCACTAATGAATCTCCAAATGTTCTTTTTTTTAAAAAAGATGATTATTTTTTTTTCTGATGGCTGTCTAATTTTCTCAGGTAAATACCAAGCTATTGACATTTTGCAAAGCTCGCTTTTATAAATAGCACATTTCCATTGAGCTAAGTGTAATAGAATCCCTCTTAGAAAACCTATTAGATCCTTTAATGTAATGTAAAGTTTTATTACTTTTAGTAATTACTGTGTTTGTTTAGTTGAATTAATTATCAGCTGAATGGCTCATTCTTCCAATCTCCTCTTTTTTTCTCCTCCTCTAGGAGCTTTGTGAGTCCAGCACATTGCCATAATTATTGATTATTAAAAGGAAATGGAAGATGAGTTCTGGGCTCTATGGTGTGTGGGAGAAATAATGCATTACCTTCTTTGTCTTGGACTGGGTTCTTCTGCTAGAACAATGCTCTTCAAAATGGACCTCAAAATAGGATCAGCTTGGTGGATTGCCTGATGTCATGCAGGTTGTGGAAAACTGGGATCAGCCATCTTGGAAGCCGCAGAGCTTACTCCTGCTATATTCCTTTTGTGAATGTTTATTATTTTATTTATTTATTTGATTTATACCCCGCCTTTCCGCCACAAAGGCCCTCAAGGCGGCATTTACAAGGTTAAAACACAATAAAAACAATTAAAAACAGTATTAAAAGATAATAAAAACAATATTAAAAATACAACATACAAACAAATTAATCCCTAGGATCATAAAATATATAAAAAGAATGCAAAAAAGCCAGCCAGCCAGCCTGTCAGCAACTAAAAGCCTGCTGAAATAAAAAGGTCTTCAGCCCCCGCCGAAATACCGCCAAAGAGGGAGCAGTTCTTAACTCCAAGGGGAGGGTATTCCAAAGTTGGGGTGCCACCACCGAGAAGGCTCTCCTACTGGCCGCCACCCCTCTCACCTCTCCTGGTGGCGGCACCGTCAAAAGAGCTCCCCCAGATGACCTCAGAGTACGGGTCGGATTATATGGGAGGAGGCGGTCCCTCAAATACCCTGGGCCCGAGCCGTTAACAGTTTGAATTTTAAAGGGAGGGTTTTCTTTAAAAAAATGTCTTCAGTTCATTGCTTTTACATAATATTTTGTCCTCAGCTTGCTTTCCATCCGGGATGTTTCATGGTTGTGCAATTGCTGCAGTCCAAAAAATGCCAGTTTTCATTCCGGGGGTGTCCTTTGATTATGTCACAGTGACGACACTTCCTGCTTGATGATGGCACTTCCGGCTATGACATCACTTCCAGGTTAACGACACTACTTCCAGTGACACGACTGTCAGGTCCTGGGTCCCGGTTTAAAAAGTGTGAGAACCATTGCACTAGAAGACTACCCTTCATCAGATGACAGACAAAGAACACACCTGACATTTTTGAGTGTCAACTGGTAATCCCAGATATATTATGTGACTTGACCCAAAGAAATGCAAATGTATTGTTTCAAGAAATTGTTTCATGAGAGAAACAAATGTTTAAAAACTCCAAAAGTTGAAGGTGCTCAAGTCTAAGGCCAACCATAGTTTCCGTGTGGGGTGGGGATCAGTCAACCAAGCTGCCTATGGGAAAGCTTCTATTGGTCTCCACATCCTGCTGGGGATTTTAGATGATCTTGGGTGGGCATGGCACAAACCCCTTGAACAGCGACGGGATCTACAAACGACCTGGGGGAACGCTGGGCGGGACTTACATGGGGCTTCCGCATGATTGGCTGCCCATCTGTAGCATTCTGCAGCTGTCCTGGCCTGGGGGGGGGCTGCCCCCGGTTAGTGCGCCCCACCGCTGCTCGCCCAGGCACCCGGCGCGACCCTCACCCGTCCTCCACAGCGAGCAGGAGCCCCCCCGAGGCCAGGGCAGCTGCGGATCGCCGCGGATGGGCTGCCAATCACCCGGATGTCCCACCTACATCCCGCCCAGCATTCCCCCAGGTCGTTTATAGATCCCATCGCTGCCCTTGAACCTTCAGCAGTGGAGTTGACAATAGTTCTCAGTGCTCCATCATGGGTTGAGCAGGAGGCTCCATGGGAACCCCGAGAAGGCCTAGCCCCAAGTCCACCAACCACCTGGCACCAGCACTCGGGAAGGAGATTTCTACCTATCTGGGATGTACACTCCCTGTTGCATTATCTGAGGGGACCTCTAAAAAAAAACTCAGAACACATTAAAAGTACAAAATTTCAATAGAACGTTACTTTGAATTTACATAACACTTTCTGAGTAGTGCAAAATACTTTGCCTATATTGTCTCAAGGGGGAAAGGGGGAATTCCACAGTTTGGGGGATGTTGGACAGGCGGGTTCGTATGGGGAGAAATGGTTTCCCAAATGTTCGTTGGAACTGGGAGTGCCCAGGGAAGCAGGGCCGGCCTTAAGCCCATGCGGCCAATGTCGTCACATTGGGCCCCGCACTTTGGATGGCCCCGCACCAGGGCAGTGAGCATGTTGCCTGCTGCTTCCGCCAGGATCGCTATGAACTGTAAGTCAGTAGGATGAGCAGAGCTGCTTTACCTGGGCTCTCCCAGCTCTGCCCCAATTCCAAACTGCTCAAGGTGGGCCTCCTGGAAGCGGTTGGCAGTGACATCATCATGTCACCACAACTATTTCCAGGTGCCGCGCACAGCAACACAAGTGCTTTCCTTGGTGAGTGGGGCCCCACAAGAATACCCTTCATAGGGCCACACCACATCTAGAGTCAGCCCTACAGGGAAGGGTTATATAAATTAAATGATCCCCCCCCTCTCTCTCTCTCTCTCACACACACACACACACAGGGAGGGAAGGAGGGAGGGAGGGAGGGAGGGAGAGATGGTGGAGTTTCTCATTAAGGAGGCCAAAGAACCCAAATATAATGCAGTGAGCATCAGGCCCAAGGCAATGAGCTATTAGAGATGGAATGCCCCAGTTCTTGGCTTGGAAATCCATTTTTTCAAGCTGCTTTCCCCCCCCCCCTTTCCATTTTGCACAAAGAAGCATCTATATCATATTAGCAGGCATAATGAGGTTTAACTCACCTTATTTAAATGGAAAGGAGGAGTGGCGTTTGCACTTGCCTGTGAGACAAGCGGCAGAGGCATAGCCGGGACTCCGTTTGCACTCCATTAGAATTCCGTTCTGTGCCAAATCGCATTTACACAGCCAATCTGATAAATGAATCGGGCTGTTAATGCATTGCTCAATTAATTCTCCAATTAATCCCCTCAATACCTAATTGGAGTTGGACTCTTTGTATCAGCACTGAGTGTCTGTGCGTTCTGCGTCTTTCTTTTAAAAATTCAGATGCAACTCTGCTTTCAGTTTGTGCGACACCTAGGAAGATGACTCAGGTGAGCTCCTTGGTCCATTACCTGTGTCTCTTCAAAGCTGACTGGCAGCAGATAAGAATCATTCTCTGCCATACCGAGAAATTTGAATGCTATCCTTCTGCACTGAACTCAGATCACATCCCCAACCCTACGAGCTTCCACAGTCAGGTCTACAAAGGTTGGTCGGCACAAGGGCCACCACAAACTGCATTTGAACCACTCTTGGACTTAGGGAGGATGGCGCACATCTCTGTGCTGGCCTCTCTGACTCATAGAGCACTCCAAACATACTTTATGGTGGCCCTTGTGCCGGCCAAACTTTGTTGGCCTAACTGTGCAGGCCTAACTCTAGGTTAGGATTGCGCCCTTGGGTTATGTCTATGTGTACTGAATATATTCCTCTTTTTTTTTAATTTTTCTCCCTTTTTTAGCAATTGTATTACTGTTTCATTATTCGCTAATAAAGGACATTTTTAAAAAAACAAACAAGCCAAAGATGGAAGAGGCTCTGAAGCAGCATCGCAAGGCAGAGAAAAGCACCAGCTTGCATGTGAGTATGTAATTAAGAAGAAACAATGCAGGGGTGATGTATGTGTGTTGTTATTAAACCAGAAAGTAACAATTACGGAGGATCCTTGCAATATTCTGGAGAAATGGATGCAGCATATGGAATAAGACTATAAGAAGAAGCACACTATAAACCATCACACACACACACACACACACACACACACACACACACACACACACCCCTGATCCTCTGCTTCATCTGAACGCACTACCTTGTAGCGCCTGCTACAATAAATGTTGGAGGTTTACAGTAAGGAGAAATGAGATCTGCCATTCTCAAGGGACCCTGAATACATCTCTTTCAATGACAAGCAGTTAAGATTATGGATAGCGTCTGCCTCGGCTTTTTATCATGATTTAAATTTGTTTTCCATTCAGCAAGCTGGATTGCAGGCGCATCATATTGAAATGTGTGCCGGCAATTTTATGAGCATCTCAGTGGCGATCCTGGTGCAGCAGAGGGGAAGTTTATGGAGGGGACAGGAGCGCATGGCACTTTGTCGCCTCCTGTATTGCCTGCGCCAAATGAAAGGTGTAATTGATTTTCTAATAATATTGAGAATTCTCCTTTGGAAGCCTAATGCTGCAGCTTTGCTCCATGCCCAGCTTCCGTAATCCACACTATGTGGAGCCATTCAAGTGCTTTATGGAAATGGGAAATGGCTTATTGGCTTATTTGTTGTCGAGGGCTGCAACATTGAGGGTCGCCAAGCCACAAAGGTAATTCGGTGGTTCGGGCTGTTTTTCACCGAAATGTACGCCAGCATATTTGGATACAAGACATTGTGCGGAGCTCATGGTGGTGAGGGTGCAGGTCTTATATCCCTTCCTGCCCTGGCCCTGCCTGGCCCTTTACATGTAGAAGTTCCCTTATCCAGACATCCAAAATCCAGAATATTTTGAAATCCAGGTATTTTTGTTCAAGACTTTTAAAAAAACCTTTGGTAACGTGAACTGTTAGGTATGCAGGAGGATAGCCAGGGGTGAAGCTTGAGCAAGAGGGCTGGAGGGGTGGAGCTAATCACCCCTCCAATCAGGAGCCCTGGGGGTGGAGTTAACAATTTACAGGGGTTGGGCTGTTGCCCTTTGCTCTGTTCTGTTGCCTGTTGCAATAAACATTCGAGCTGCACCTGCCTTGTCTGAGTTTATACTGCATGGAACCCAATATATAACATGAACACTAGAAGATCTTGTGCTCATTCCCATGCACAGGCTGTAAAATCTATTTTTCTCCTCTGCGGTGTATGCTGTCGTTGAACAAAGAGGCTAGCGGATACCAAATGGGTGAAAGAGGAAGAAGAAGCATAATTGCATATATTTATGCAAACAAATACTGTATATTGCATACATTTATGCAATTATATATTTATGCAATTATTCCAAAATCCAGAGAAATCCAAAATCCGGACACCTTCCCATCCCAAGCAATCTGGATAAAGTATACTTAAGCTATAGTAGCGGAGAATACATTATGGGAGATGGCACTACATGTCGGTAACAGTTAGAAAAGGGGTGCTGGAACAAGGCAGGTTGTTGACGAAGTGATGGGGAGATTTTGGGTGCCTCCAACATCACATAGTATGCTCAGGTACAGGTGGAGTTACAAGCCCCCTCCCCCCTGTCTGAATATTGGTATATAATCATACCGATAATAATGGAAAAAGAAGTTATCCAAAGTATTTTCTTCTTGAAAAATAAGTCTAAACATCTTGGGGCAGCCTCTCTGACACCCCCAGCAGCCTGGCATTTGGGGCTGGACACCCCCTGGCCCCTGTCTTCATATGCCACTGGCTCAGAGGTTTGATTGATTACCTGCCCAGCTCTGTGCTTGTCATCAAATATTCTTGCTTGGAAACAAGACAGGAAGTTACCAAGCAACTGTTCTCCCCCCCCCCCCCCGAAACACACACACCCCTTTTCAGGGAAATGGAGAGAGGCAATCAGGATATGAGGGCAGGAGCGGAAAGTTGCAAAGAATTCACAGGCGTTAATGTAAATCAATAGTATTGGAATGAAGGTTTAACAAGAGGGGCAGCTGTCACTGGGACGAAGCTAACGAGAGCAGAATATCATTAGAGGAGATTAACTGGCTGTCCACTATTGGAGCAGACTCACTGCTGAGAGGCTGGGCAGGAAAGGGGACAAGGGAGTTATCTTGCCTAGACAGGTGCAGGGCAGATGAATTAGCATATTCCAAAGCCCTTTCCCCAAGATTCTCTTTTTAACAAATGGCAGCGGAATCCCGGGAGAGACTCCCTCCCACCAATACCTGATTAGTCAGGCAGACAAACTGCCAATCAGTGCACAAGCCTAGGCATGTCTGCTCAGAAGTAAGTCCCATGGTATCCAATGGGGCTTACTCCCAGGAAAGTGTGTATAGGATTGCAGCCTCAATCTCGTTGGGGTCTAGGCCTATGAGGGAAGGATGGAGAAAAACAAAAACAAAACTCCTCTCTTGTTTGCTCTCTCCACATGATGCTTCAAACTTCTGGATAAAGGGTTAGAAAATAATGCATGATTTAGGGTGCAATCCTAACCTGGAGTTAGGCTGGTCCAGTTAGGCCAGCAAAGTTTGGCTGGCACAAGGGCCACAGTAAAACACGTTTGGACCACTCTCGGAGTCAGGGAGGATGGCGCACGCCTGTGTGCTGACCTCTCTGACTCCGAGAGTGGTCCAAACATACTTTACGGTGTCCCTTGTGCCGGCCAAACTTTGCTTTATTTACCTCACATTTACCTCAGAATTTTACCTCATAAATTTACCTCAGAATGCCAGATACAAGGGAGTGGCGTTTGGGCCACTCTCGGAGTCAGGAAGGTTGGTGCACATCTGTGTGCTGGCCTCTCTGCCTCCGAGAGTGGTCCAAACATATTTTACCGTGTCCCTTGTGCCGGCCAAACTTTGCTGGCCTGACTGTGCCAGCCTAACTCCAGGTTAGGATTACACCCTTAGAGTGGCGTTTCTCAAGCTGGGTTGGGACCTACTTGGTGGGTTGTGACCCGGTTTTTGATGGACAGATCAGAGAACTAATTGCGTCAAGCCCCGAGGTGATTAAAACAGACAGCTGCTAACTGCCCTACAAAGGGCTGAGCTCCTGCAGTTTGTATGATGGTTGCTAAAGGACCTGCAAACAACTCCTGCAGTTTGCTAGCTTGTGGAAATACAAAGAGATAAATGTATGAGTGTCTGGCGTGGTTTCTCCACACACACCCCCAAGTCTGTCAATCACAGGTAGTGGGGGCCTGGGTCATATAGCTACGGGCCCCAATCCTATCCAGTGCCGAACCACTGTTCTAGTGTATGATGGGAGATCAAGAAAACATTCTTTCCCTCTGTGCCTACATTTTAGAGTTCTTTCATGCCCTCAGCAGCATAGTTTGGAAGAACGTCGTCTCTATCTGCTACATCTGCCTTCACAACTAGGTGGAAAAGGAAGAGATCATCAGAATAAATACCAGCCCTGTCGCTCCAGACGACATCAGAGTTTTTATCCCAAAGCTAGATATGCAGAAAATTTCTATCGACGAATGAGTGGCAGCTCCTGCCTTCTTCATTACTCCTTGAAGCGGCACTGAGCACCTGCTGGATGTGAAGGGAACACAATTCAATATGCTGCAAATTTAAGGCAAATGAAATCCTACCCAACTCATGGTCAGGTGTGAATTACTTCTAGCCCGCCTTGAGATCCTGATTAAAAAAATGGATCAGAGTGTAATTATGCACCATACTGGCAATTATTAGCCAGTTTGTCATTTGTCAATTATTCAGAGCACAATCCTAACCTGGTTAGGCCAGCCCAGTTAGGCCAGCAACGTTTGGCCTGCACAAGGGCCACCGTAAAGCATGTTTGGACAACTCTTGGAGTCAGGCGGATGGCACACATCTGACTCCAAAAGTGTTCCAAACATACGCATCTGGTGGGCCACTGTGAGATACAGGAAGCTGGACTAGATGGGCCTTTGGCCTGATCCACCAGGGCTCTGCTTATGTTCTTATGTACTTTACAGTGGCCCTTGTGCGGGCCAAACGTTGCTGGCCTAACTGGGCTGGCCTAACTCCAGGTTAGGATTGTGCTCTAAGAGAGAGTGAGAAAGCGAGAGATTGACCAGTCTTTGTCCACAAAACACGTATGATTTAATGGGGCATCTGCATTTGACAACTGCTGTACTTTCCTTGGGCATTTTAAAATGATGTCACTGTCCATAGTGTTGATGTCAAAGGCTCGGTGTTGGGATGCGGGAGGTGATAACAGAAAAAAACAACGAAGCTCAACAATGTAGAAAGAGAAAAGTTTCTCTTTCCCCCAACAGCGTTAATCAGAAAAGGCTGAAATATAGAATATCATTTCTCTTGAATAAAACTGACAGAATATAAATCACTCTTAATACCTCCAGCCCTCTGCAAGAATTCCGAAGGAATCAGGCTGCCACTTTTCGGCGCGCACTTGGTATGCTTCAAAGCCTTCCTCTTTTGTCTGGCAATTCTGAATAATAGAGGATACTGAGCCATGTATATAAAACGTGGATTAATGTGCAAGATTTAATCTAGGGTTTGCAAGGACCAGGCAAATTCCAGGGGAAATCAAGAGTCGAAGAAGTCTCCCTCCCAAGCAGGAAATTGGTCTCAAGTCCAACTTGGAACATATTGCTTATGACATATTTCTTGTTCTGGGCAATTTTGCTTCCCCTCCAGTCACGGAATTTGGGGGATAGGAAAAAAAGGGGGGGCCTGAATGACATTTCAGGGAGCTTCAGGCCCGCATTCATGGTGAGGGAATCCTGAAAATCCTGATTCGGCTGTGATGACACCCTACACATTTTGTTCTGGGATCAGAGCTGCCTTTGAGAATAGCATACATTTCCATTTCGCCAGTCAACAGTGGCAGTCCCTCCATTCTTGTCTTTGTTGTTACATGCCTCTGAGAAAGCATTATCCTCATTTTCCCAGTATTGTCCCTATTTTTCTCCTGGCTGCCTTGTTGAAATACGGTTTATATTCAACATGTTGACTGTTAATAGTCAACAACAGCGATCTTCAACCTATGGGTCAGGACCCCAATGACAAGACAGTCAGTCCTCACTGTCTGCTAATGTTAGGGTCCTGGAAAATCTTGTGGCTAGTGAATTTACAGAAAACGAATCATTGGCCCTATAGAATTAGTTGGGTTAGGTACTTAGGACCAAAACTAAAATGAGTTAGGCTGGCATAAACTAAGACAGCAACTTTTGACCAGCACAAGGGCTACCGTAAAGTACGTTTGGACCACTCTCGGAGTCAGAGAGGCCAGCACACAGATAAGATGTGAGCCATCCTCCCTGACTCCGAGAATAGTCTAAACAAGTTTTATCGTCATCCTTGTGCTGGCCAAACTTTGCTAGCTTAGTTTATGATGACCTAATTCCAGTTTTAGATTGCACCCTTAATTAAATTTGATTTCATTTTTTTGGTGGGGGGGGGGGAGCTACAAAATATTCTGTGACCCCAGGTAGCAGATGCCTTAGCTATGCCACTGGATGTGGGGCATTGGAGTTCAGGGTTCCACATTGTATTGTTCTTCATCGAGCCCCCACCTTCCCTCCAAAGAACCACTGTGCCATATAGCACCCAAGGAAGACAAAGAGTTTGTTTCTAAACTTTCTCCCTTTTCCCCGACGCTGCTCTAAATGTGGATAATGGAACTGCTCCCAGAACCCTTTCACCTGCTAAAACAGTGGTTCCCAAGCTTTGGGTCAGGATCCACCAGTGAGTTGCGAGCCAATATCAGGTGGGTCACGAAGCACTTAGGGCAGCCATATTGAAAACATGAGAAGGTGGGATGCTGGAATGGGGGAGGGCTGTGTGGCTGTTTTGCCTGTGTCAAGGTTGTAAATAGGCCTTTTTCTTTCTGATTCACTTTGCTGTTGGAAAATGGCTGAGAAATAACCTAGCATGGCCCCATTTTCAGGAAAGCAGCAGGCTCTGGCATCACAATGATGGCACTTCCAGCTATGACATCACTTCCGGTGGATCCCGGACAGACTGTCAATCTAAAAAGTGGGTCCTGGTCCTAAAAGGTTTGAGAACCATTGTGCTAAAACCATTGTATGCAGACAGGAATGTATCCCTCTTGGCTGGCTGGCTAGACCACCCCCCCCGATTTCCTGGCCAACGTGGTAAAATCCTGATTGTTGGTGAGATCTATCGATGCCAGTGGCGAGAAATGAAAGGCCTTCCCTCCTGACTTTTGGGAGATGTAAACCCTCCCCTGACCCCCAAAAGTAATTATTCTTCAAAGTTCCTTGAAAGAGAGAGTTTAAGGTACTTAATGATTAAAAACTTGATGTCCTTGAGTCGAAGTAAGATAAAGGAATTACCAGCAGACCTCAAGGCTGCTGAAATGACAAACAAAAAGGCAGCAATAATGAATCTGCCTGAGGTGATTACATTTTCTAATTAGGAGAACACGTTTCATTTAGGCGTGGTAATCTCCGTCTGTCTGACGTCACTTTGATGGTGGTCAGAAATGAATTTGCTTCTAAACCAGAGCATGGATACAGGAGAAGTATCATATGGCCCACATTTAGGACGCATTCCCAATCTGAACATAAGAAGAGCCCTGCAGAATCAGGCCAAAGGCCCAACTAGGCCTGCATCTCACAGTGGCCCACCAGATGCCTCAGGGAGCACACAGGACAACAAGATGCCTGCATCCTGTTGCCACTCCCTTGCACCTGGCGTTCTGAAGTAGCCTACTACTAACGTAAGGAAGTTGCGCCACCCATCACGGCCTATAGCCCGCGATGGACTTTTCCTGCAGAAATCTGTTCAATCCCCTTTTAAAGGCACTTAGGCCAGATGCCATCACCACCTCCCGTGACAAGGAGTTCCACAGGTGAAGATTCGATGAAGAAATAGAAGATGAGGATGAAGGTACTCAGGTTGCCACCTTTTTTATTTGCCTTGCACCTGTGCCACTAAGAAGAGCCCCATAGATGTTTAAGCAGGTGACGCAGGCACTCTGTCCCAGTTTGTATCTGGCAACCCTGAGAAGAAAAGGCCACGTTTTGCACGAGCTCTAGATCTTGATAATGAACCTCGCGGTCCTTGGCTTATTCCCCTAGGAATGTTCAAATGTGTACCCCACATGATCCCGGGGTGCAGCGTGCATTACAAAATGAAGTGCTCTGGAAGTGTAATCGTACTAAGCTATGCGATTTACTATCATGGCTTCAGGTGGGCAAAATCATGCTTCCTTTTATTTCTGCCTTGAATTCCCAGGATGAGCAGCTGCAGGCATTATGGGATTAGATGATGCATTCAGCAAGCCTTGCACTGCAAGATCTCATCAGAAGCCTAGAGCTTGATTGTTCCCAAAATCCCCACCGCAGCACGGCTGTGTTCTTTAACAAACCGCTTGTCTGGTGGCCCTGTTGAGATCAGGGATGAGCTCAAGAAAAGCCAGGGAGATCACACTAAAGACGTGCGTCTTACTTCAGAGATGTCACCAGGCTCATGCAAATACCAGTGGGCCATGGTTCTGAGACATGTGGCTCCAGGATCCCTCCCTCCCTGGTCCTCATCAGGTTTGCTCAATGCCCTGTCATTCCTCAGCAACATGAAGGATGCTCCAATGTGCTTTGGAGTGATGTGCTTTGCAAACGTTCTGTGTTCGGAGCTTCATTAACTCACTGTGGGCACAATCCTAACCTATAAGTGTTGCAAATGCATCATAATGTGCATTTTCACCACTCTTGGGATCAAGGAGGGCAGCACATGGATGTGCACCATCCTCCCTGACTCCAAGGGTGGTCCAAACATACTTTACAGTATCCCTTGTGCTGGCCAAACTTTGCTGGCCTAACTGTGCAGTCTTAACTCCAGGTTAGAATTGCGCCGTCAGAAAGCAGTCCAAATGCGCTTTTGTTCCAGGTTAGAATTGCGGCCCGTCATCTCTGACTGCAATGAGACCATCAGGATTCTGCCACACCTCCTTGGAGCTTCAGGGGGACCGTTCTGCAAACATTCTTGGGGCAGTTTGTGGCTAAAGACTGGTGGCATCACATCATGCTTAAAGTGAGATGCCCAGAATTGGACACAGTATTCCAGATCAGGTCTGACCGATGCGGAGTAAAGCAGAACCACAACTTTGCGCAACTTGAAAGCTGCAGTTCTGCTAATGCTGGCCAAAACTGCATTTGCCTTTTTTGCAGCCGCATCACAGCCCTGGCTCACATTCGTCGTGTGATCTACTCTCTCTCCACAGTGCTGTCTCTTTCCCCAAACAGGGAGTAAAGGGATTGTACTATTTCCCATCAGGCACGGTTAATTCCATGATTTGAGATCCTTTGGGCCCAATCCTATCCAACGTTCCAATGCTGGTGCAGCCGTACTAACGGGGTGCGCACTACATCCTGAGAGAGGAGGGCAGGTGTGGAGGCCTCCTCTAGGTAAAGGAATGTTTGTTCCATTTCCTCAGAGCTGCATTGCAGTTCCACTGGCTCCACTATTCCAAAGTTGGATAGGATTGGGCCCTTAATCTACAGCGGTTATATAAACAGTAAGTTTCCTGGAAATGCAAACAGTAATCATGATATATGCATTGTTTCTAGTAATTATGCTTTCTTTTCTACACCTGATTTCAGATTGCTACGAGCTCGGCATGGAAAAGTGGAAGGGTCATGCAATAAGAAATGGACGAGGTGCATGCATATGTGGTGTGTGTGTGTGTGTGTGTGTGTGTGTGTGTGTGTGTGTGTGTGTTGAGAGAGAGAGAGAGAGAGAGAGAGAGAGAGAGAGAGAGAGAGAGAG
>JAJKFI010000062.1:3849071-3873872 GCA_029204185.1 Lerista edwardsae | reverse complement strand
CATCATCATCATCATCATCATCATCATCATCATCATCATCATCATCATCTTCATCATCATCATCACTAGCCTGTGAACCATTTTGTGAACTTTGTGTTGAAAAGTGGTATATGAATACTTTGATTGATTGATTGATTGATTGATTGATTGACTGACTGACTGACTGATTGACTGATTGATTGATTGATTGATTGATTGATTGATCTTGGAAAAAAACAGCAACAAGCAGGCAATGGGATGGTGTCGGGCAGAATGAAAGTGTTACTTGATGCAGGCTTGAAAGTCCTCCCAGGAGCTTAGCCGGAGGTGAGAAGAAACAGTAAATATTGCAGGCACTGTGCTCCCCTTGTCGACCCCCTATTGACCCTCTTGAGCGATAATACGGTGACCATCTCTAATGTGGTAGCTGAATTCCTATATGCAGTTCTCAAATCCAAACCTCCCTCCCCTCTTACTACCCCTCCCCTTTCTGGATTTGTTCCTTTATGATATAGCTACTGCACTAACTTTTGTTGCTATTATTTTATTTGTAATGCCAATAAAGGTTTATGTATGTATGTATTGCAGGCACTGCAAAGTGCTGGGTAAGTGGCTCCTCCCACTTAGCATCTGAGCCATTCCGGACAGCAACAACAGCACACAAGTGCCTGCCGTGAGCACCTCCCATTGCCATCGTGCCTGGAAAGGCTCTGATGATGAGTGAAATGGGCTTGCATGGTGCATTGTGGCGCCTGCAGTACTAAGTACTGTGTGTGTGCCCCCCCTTTTGCTGGCCAGGGGGTACAGAGCGCCAGGTAACATACTTTGGGGGTTGTCACAGTATGTTCTCCTGCCCCCCTGGTGGGCACTTGGAGCTATTGCAAGTTGCTCTAAGAGGCTGAGCAATTTTTTTTCATGGGAAAAAAAGGGGGGGGGAAACCAGCCGGCTGCTCATAGTGGCATGCAACCACACTGTATGCCCACAAGGGGAGTGTCAGGAGAAGGCACTATGGTCATCACACTACCATAATTGCTTCCAGGTCAGGCACTTCCGGGAAGGGGGGGGGGGTAATGTCAAGCATCACAACAGTGGGTGCCAGTAGAGTCAGCTACACCAGTGGTTAAGATCATCCCTCATTTTACCTCCTGAAACGATCGCAGATGATCCAGATGTTTTTAAGGGGTGGAACAAACAACTGCCCACTTCCTGCCATTTTTCCTTTCTTCCTGTTAGTGGCCTTGAGTGGCTTGGACTCCCCCTGGCGTCAGTGGGGTGGTTTCACTGGTGGGTGGGTCTGATGGATGAAGGGACACGGAGGGAAAGAAATGTGCTGGGGGAAAAAAGACATCACTCTTGGATCACCTGATTTTGTGTAGTTTCTCTAGTTCTTGGCAGCGAGTGACAAGCTGAGGTTTTGGCTCGAACTGAACTCCATCGTGGACTTCTTCACCATCACTCCAGTCTGTGTTTCCTTCTATTTAGGAAGAAACTGGCTTGGTGAGTGCACAGGGGGCTCGTAACCCTCTCTCAGAACACCAGAACCAGGGGGCATCCGCTAAAACTGAGGGTTGGGAGAGTTAAAACAGATAAAAGGAAGTACTTTTTTACCCAGCGGGTAGTAAATCTGTGGAACTCTTTGCCACAGGAGGTGGTGATGGGATCTGGCCTAGATGCCTTTAAGAGGGGATTGGACGGATTTCTGGAAGAAAAGTCCATCATGGGCTATAGGCCATGATGGGTTGTGCAACCTCCTTACATTAGTAGTAGGCTACTTCAGAGTACCAGGTGCAAGGGAGTGGCAATAGGATGCAAGCATCTTGTTGGCTCATGCCGCCCTGAGGCACCTGGTGGGCCGCTGTGAGATCCAGGAAGCTGGACTAGATGGGCCTTTGGCCTGATCCAGCGGGGCTCTTCTTATATTCTTATGTTCTTAACCTATACCGAAGGCTGCTAAACTGCAGCTCAAAACATCTCCTCACCTCTTGATGTAGGGCACAATCCTAACCCACTTGCCAGCACCGCCAGCACTGCTGTGGCTTGGGTCGGCCCATGGGTGGGGTGGCGCTGCCCAGTAATCTAACGTAACAGCTCTAATAAAGGTATAACCTGTATATTGACCCAACTGTGTATGAGACCTGTTTTTTCTTCATTGATCTAATTTCTTACTCTCTCCCCCCCACCAAAAAGGACTGAGGTTCTTGAGAGCACTCAGGTTGTTGGAGCTTCCCAAAATATTGCAATTCCTTCACATTACGACCAGCGGGTAAGTCAAACTCCCATTGTATCATCCTTGGAGCTGATCTCTCTTAGAACCACTTTCCATGGAATCGGAGGGTTGTGCATTCACAACTATCAGTTTTTGGAAAATGGTACATGGCTCTGCCTGTAGGGGGGCTCACATCTCCCAAGGGCCCTCCTCAAACTCCTGTGGCACAGCTGCGGTTCGTCCGTTGTGTGTGTTGTGCCCGCTGGTTGAAAATCGCCATGTTAGATAGGCAGCTACTCAGGGCACAATCCTGACCTGGAGTTAGGCCGGCACAGTTAGGCCAGTGAAGTTTGGCCGGCACAAGGGCCACAGTAAAACGCGTTTGGACCACTCTCGGAGTCAGGGAAGATGGCGCACGCCTGTGTGCCGGCCTCTCTGACTCCGAGAGTGGTCCAAACATACTTTACGTTGTCCCTTGTGCCAGCCAAACTTTGCTTTATTTACCTCACATTTACCTCAGAATTTTACCTCATAAATTTACCTCAGAATGCCAGATACAAGGGGCCACTCTCGGCGTTTGGGCCACTCTCGGATTCAGGGAGGTTGGTGCACATCTGTGTGCTGCCCTCTCTGCCTCCAAGAGTGGTCCAAACATTCTTTACGGTGTCCCTTGTGCCAGCCACACACTGCTAGCTTAACTGTGCCCGCCTAAATCCAGGTTAGGATTGTGCCCTCAGATAGGCAAGAGGTAAAAAAAGAAAACAGGATAACAACATAACAGATGAATTGATATGACCTCTAATTTGGAAAACAACAACAACAACAACAACAACAACAACAACAACAACAACAACCCTAGCAATACAATGCCCAGTGGGAGGTCTACATGTCTTTTGGATGAATTCAGAGGATGCTCTTTTGGCACTGGTCACTGCCTTATCACTCATGTCAGGTCTTTCTTTGTGTCTGCTCAGAACTGCCATCAAGTTGTCCAAACTACTCGCTGTGTTCATTAGCACCTGGCTCACCGCTGCAGGCTTCCTTCACTGGGTACGTGCTGTGATGCCGAAGGCAAAGGTGGTGGGAGGCTGGGGGACTGCAATGGCTAAGGGTTTGCATCACATCAAAGCACAATCCAGGACAAGGGCCACCATCAAGGATGCTTGGACCACTCTTGGAGTCAGAGAGGCCAGCACACAGACAGGTGCGCCCTCCTCCCTGACCCAGGGCCCAATCCTCTCCTATTTCCCAGTGTCGATGTAGCTGCAATGCAGCTAAACAAACACATGTTCCCTTACCTTGAGGAGGCATCCAGGACTCCCCCCCCCCATTGAACGCAGCACACACCCCATTGGGATGGCTACACCAGGGCTGGGAAATTGGACAGGATTTGGCCCCAAGAGACTGGTCCAAACGTGCTTCATGGGGTCCCTTGTGCCGGCCAATCTTTGCTGTCCTAACTATGCCGGCCTCACTCCAGGTTCGGATTGAGCCCCCACTGGGAGATGGATCGTATCTTTCATATCCTGGGATCAGCACAGCCACCCTGAACTGTATCTAGTTCCTAAACACAGCGGGACATTGCTGGGACACATGCACAGGATTGTACATGGGATTGTACATGGGACAGGCTCTAGGAGTGGCGGGGAAAGTGGTGCTATCTAAAGCGGGAGGAACCGGTATGCTGGGCGGGACTTACGTGTGATTGGCTGCCCGTCCGTTTGGTTCCGCCGCCTGCCTGCCCGCCGTGCGGGCTGCCCTGGCCTCGGAGGGGGTGCCTGCTCGCCGGGGGGACAGGTGGGGGGCGCGCCGGGTGCCTGGGCTAGCAGCGGTGGCGCCAACCGGGGGCAGCCCACACGGCAGGCAGGCAGGCGGTGGAACGGAACGGACGGGCTGCCAATCAACCGTCCATCCTGCCCAGCGTTCCAGTTCCTCCCGCTTTAGGTACCACCACTGGGCGGGGCCCAATGCAGGGCATGCCTGTGGGGCCCCCCTCCCCACAAGGCCCCCCTCACTCACCAAGAAGAGCACTTGTGGTGCCACGTGCAAAGTGCAGCACCTGGAAAGAGATGGTGGTGACAGGATGACGGCACTGCCAGTTGCTTCCAGGAACTGGAAGCCCATTTTGGGCAATTCAGAGGCTGGGGCAGGTGAGAGGGCCCAGGTATAGCTGATCTGCTGGCCCCACTGACCTACAACCCTAAGAGATCCTGACTGCAACAGCAGGCAATATGCTCACTGCACTGGTGTGGGGGCAGTGGTGTTATGCTGCCGGAATGCTGGGCGGGACATCCGGGTGATCGACAGCCCGCCTGTCGCATTCCTCAGCGTTACGCCATTTGCGTAACATACGTAATTGGTTAGGAAAACGGCGTAACGCTCCGGAACGCGACGGGCAGGCTGTCGATCACCCGGATGTCCCGCCCAGCATTCCAGCAGCATAATACCGCTGTGTGGGGGGCCCCCCAAAGTGCGAGGCCCGATGTGATGGCATTGCTCACATTGGCTTAAGGCCAGCCCTGGCGTGGGATCGCACGAAGAGTGTGTCTGGGAATTCCTTTCGACCATATTAGAAGACCTGGCATTTTTGTTGGGTGTTTTTGTCCCTTGTTTTGCCCTGACACAGATGGAGAACTCTGGTGATCCCTGGCTACAGAGGAGCAATTACCAATACTTGACCTATTTTGAATGCTTATACCTGATCATGGTGACCATGTCTACGGTTGGCTATGGAGATGTTGTGGCCCGAACCACACTGGGACGTGTATTCATTCTTTTCTTCATCATTGGTGGCTTGGTAAGGAATTTGGGTGAATGGGCAGCTTGGCTTGGGGTGTTTCCTTTATCCTTACCCCAATCCCGCCTGGGACATCTTTAGCCACACTGAAGGTGGAAGATGACAGGCTGGCATCTTGTTGCACAAAATGTTGGCAATGTTGTGAGCATCCTTTTTGGTTTTCTTGCTGTGAGGATTTGCTCACAAAATCGAACATTACCAGCTGGACCTTGGTGGGAATGTAACTTGGGTTGAGAAGAATATGCGCTGAATCTAAGAGCGCAATCCTCACCTGGAGTTCGGCCGGCACAGTTAGGCCAGCAAAGTTTGGTTGGCACAAGGGCCATGCTAAAGCGCATTTGGACCACTCTCTGAGTCAGGGAGGATGGCGCATGTCTGTGCGGTGGCCTCTCTGAGTGGTCCAAACATACTTTACAAGGGACCAACATACAAAGGACCAGCCAAACTTTGCTGGTCTGACTGTGCCGGCCGAACTCCACGTGCGGATTGCGCCCTAACAACAAAAAAATCCTAAATCACAATACGAACCTGTGCTGGAACAGGTCGGCCTGCCAGCCTGGTGCTGTATCCAGCACAGGTTAGGAGACAGCTGGAGGTCACCTTGAGCTGATGGGTAATGGATCTTTTCCCCTTACTTTGAGATAAGCCCCAGCCACTTTTGGGGCGACTTGGACCGGCGCCAGCAAAAACACTGGCGCAAATTTAAGAGGCCCCGATTGGGGCTGATCGGGCAGGGACGGGGGTTAGGATACAGCCTAAGTGTCGGATCCTGGCTCCACCCCCCCTCCACAAGTCCGCCCTCTCCCCACCTCCTTCCCACCCTCCCTCCGCCCTCCCTGAGCCCCTGTGCTAGCCTCTGGATGCCCGTCTTCCCTGGCTCCGGTTCAGTGGTGTCATTCAAATGATTTAGGAACAGGAACTCACTTTTGATTGGCACTTGTCGGGAACCCGGGACCAGCCACGGAGCCTGTTAGGATCCGGAACGCCCATTCTGGTCCGTTCCCCCTGAATGACATCACTGCTCCGGTTGCAGTTCAAGGAAAAAGGTGCATATCCCTGCACCAGCCTCCCTATTTCTGAAAGTGGCGCAAATGCACTTTATGGTGCATTTGTGACACTTGTAGGCCAGCAGAAGGTCAGTTAGCATTGCACCCTTAATTGTGCAATTAATTAATTAATTAATTAATTAATTAATTAATTAATTAATTAATTAATTAATTAATTAATTGTGTATTGTCCTAGATCCTGTTTGCAAACTTAGTGCCCGAAGTTGTCGACATTGTGGGAAGCACTAAAATCTACAAGGGAGCCTATCAAGCTGTGAAAGGCAGAAAGTAAGTCGCTGCTGTTTCATTCTCGTTGCAATGCGATATAAGAAAGAGTGAGTTTGATGGTGGAACGTTCAAGGGTTGGCCCATTCATGTGGCAGGCTGAGATGGGTGCCACAGGTTAATGAGAAAGTTTCTTCCTCTTTCTGCCCATTCCAGTGTTCCGCCTTCTCCTCCTTTCTGGGTTAAAAAGGGCTGAAAAGGAAGAAGGGAAAAGAGCTGAAGCTATTGATGTCAAAAATCATATATAAATCTAGTGCAATCCACACAGCATATATGTTATGTGGTCCTAAAGTGCATGTACAAATAAAATCTTCCCAGCAAGGACATCAGTCATGGGAATTTCTTCCTCATTCTGCAGATATCTTGTTGTTTGTGGCTATATCAATCTGCACAGTGTAACTGCTTTCCTAAGCGACTTTATATCTCATGACAAAGGAGAGGTTACCACCGAGATTATCTTTCTTGGAGAGTAAGTATTATGCCGTATCTTTGAACTATCCAATCAGTTATTCACATTTTATTTATTTATGTAAAGGATTTATATTCCGCCCTTCCCATGCCGAGGCAAATGTCCAAGATGGCTTACATGGGCAGGCTAGTCTAAACCACCATGTTTCAACTGGGTTTTTACAAATGTACAGTATTCTGCAATTCACTGAATCCTCAGTCCCAGATGTAGCCTTCACAGTGTGGTTCTCTCCTCTGGCCATGTGACATTGAGCTTCAGCTGGTGATCGTAAGTCCAGCCTGGACAGGTCCTCAAGGTTGGACTCCGTTCTTTTGCCGGCTGGCCTTTTCACACATTCCCACACTGGCTAATCAGCTCCACAGTGACTCTGTTCTGCCACAACAGGTACTGCAGCTTGTCACAGCCTGGCATTCTGTCTCCCATCCCAAAACAAGACCACAGCTTCTCCTGCTTAGCTTCAGGCAGTACCAGCCCCTCAACCATCAGTCCACAACTCCTGCCCATGTTATTTGATTTTCTCGGTAAACCATTTGTGAACGTTTTAGAGCCATTCTGGAATCACTGCTCAGTAGTGGTGGCCATTATTTCCACCATACTGCCCTAAGTATGACAATGCCAGTATTTCTCAAAACTGTGGATCGGGACCCACTTGGTGTGTTGCAACCTGATGTCAGGTGGGTTGTGGAAAGCTGGGAGTCGTCATCTTGGAAGCTGCAGACTTTACTCTGGCTATATTCCTTTTGTGAGTGATAACAGTTTGAATTTTAAAGTGAGGGTGTGTGTGTTTTCTTAAATCTTTTTAGTTCAATGTTTTTACATCATATTTTGTGCTGATCTTGCTTTCTGTTGGGAATGTTTCCTGGTTGTGCAATTGCTGCAGTCCAAGAATGCCAGTTTGAATTCCAGGAATGTTATTTGATTATGTCGCAGTGACAGCACTTCCTGTTTGATGATGTCACTTCCGGCCATGACTTCACTTCTGGTTGCGAGTGCCATTCTAAAAAGTGGGCAGAAGGCACTGGCACAAAACTGCGTTGGAATATCTGTATTCTACCAAAAGTTATGGACTATTAACCAGAAAGCGTTTTATTTACTTAATCAAATGTGATTTAATTGTAGTGGAGGGGCTACCAAATCTTCTTTGACCCTGGGTAGCAATGCCTTTACTATACCACCAGACACACCCACATGCCGAAGAAGTGATGAATTTGCCTATTCTGTCTCCATGCATACCTTCTATCTAGAGACGCCCCCTGTCTTGAGCTGGAGACGGTATTCAGATGCTATGCTGCCTACACCACTTTCTTCCAAGGCTCTGCAATGGTCTGTGAAGACCTAAGGAGAGTTAAGGTAAGGCATCCTTGTCCTTTGCCCAAGGTTAATTAACAGAACAAGCCTCAATCAGTGAGTTTACTGTTGTGGAGTTGGGTGCCGGCCCAAAGACTGGAAGAAGGGTCTGTTTCAAGCAGCAGGTTGGGGGAGGCAGTGAAATAGAGGGGTCGCTTTGCATCCCACACCCGCCCTCCATCTCCACCGACCTGCTTGGCAACTCACCATCCATACTGCTACCCAGGGGTGTATCTAAAGGAGTGCAAGGGGGTGCAATACCACCAGGCAACAAGTTCTTCATCTTCTGCTTTTCACAGGCTCCACCCAACCAGCTACAGGTGTGCCCTGGTATCCACTGATTTGGTATCCAAAGTTTCAGTTATCCACTGATACCCTGGATACTGGGATTTCCCCTGCTAGCTGGGCAAGAGGCACTTTTCCAAGTGGTGTTCTTCTTAGATTTAGTGGTGGGAGAGTAACTGTCCCCATTCACCGCAGCATAGTGTCTTTTCTAGTGGCTGTTGCTGGTGGTTCTTGTTTCAATTGTGAGCCCTTTGGGGACAGAGCCATTCAGCTTTATTTGTGCCTGTAAACCGCTTTGTGAACTTCTTGCTGGAAAGCGGTATATAAATACTCTTTGATTGATTAATTGAATGATTGATGCATACTAAAAAGATAGGGGAATATTAAACAAATCTCTTTTTTTTAACCTTGTTGCAGCAAAACCACAGAGGTTCCCCTATCTTTAAAAAGGCACCTCCAGTATACACAGTTTCAGGTATCCGCGGTAGGGTCCAGAACAGAACCCCAGCGGATACTGGGGCATGCCTGAGAATTGGGAAGGGAAAGACATTACGACCTTACAAGCACAGAGTGGGGAAAAAGAAAGGGAGTGGACATTTGTGCTTTTGGAATTCACCAGATTTCATGTAATGAGGAGTGGGGGCTCATCTGTGGTCCATTTTGAGCAAGCATGTTCCGTGCTAGCACACTTTTTTTCCCCTTTGTGTTTCTTTCTCTCCTTGGGAACCAGATGGAACATGCCGAAGCATGCCTTATCCTAGCTGATTCATGTTCTGCCCACCCGTACTTAGAGGACACGTCCAACATCATGAGGTCAGTGGGGTGGGTCATGAAAGATGCGTTTCTGCTCTGTTTCCTCCTCTTCCCAATAATAATGGTTTTGTCCTTCTGCCCTCTTACAAATGTCACAGTCAGAACGGCAACAGTCATCACCTGGGAGCATTTCCTTCTACAGGCAGGGGGGTGGATTAGATGTCCTTAGGTGTCTCGGGGCACAATCCTAACATGGAGTTAGGCCACAGGCAGATCTAAGGAAGGGCAAAGCTCTAAGTTTTGCAAGAAGCCTTACGTTGCAGTGGAAATCACTCCTCTCCTGCACCGGTTTAGCCAGTCCTCATAGGGAACAGCAACATCTTGGCGTTGCTTACTGGCTACAGCAGCAAGGGAGAGGAGGGATTTCCATGACAGGGTAAGGCTCCTTGCAAAACTTAGAGCTTTGCCCTCCCTGTAGATCCGCCTCTGAGTTAGGCAGGCACAGTTAGGCCAGCAAAGTTTGGCTGGCACAAGGGCCACTATAAAGTATGTAAGGACCACTCTTGGAATCAGAGAGGCCAGCACACAGAGGTGCGCCATCCCCCCTGACTCTTGAGAGTGGTCCAGACTTGCTTTACGGTGACCCTTGTACAGCCAAACTCTGCTGGCCTAACTGTGCCAGCCCAACTCCAGGTTAGGATTGAGCTCTCAGTTGGCTTCACAGATGCGCCGGAGCCTACTGATACACTCAAACTATTTTCCTCTGTGTCTGCTTCGACCTATGGCATTATATTAAGTGACTAATTCTTGGGAGTTGGGGAGTTCGGATTAATGTACTCTCATTGTCAGGCTGGGAATGCCTTCTGAATGACAGCTTTGTCCATCATCTAGGGTTCTGTTCATCAAGAACCACTACCCACATACCAGAGTCATTGTACAGATCATCCAGTCTGCTAACAAGGTTGGTCTTTCTGTGTCTTGTCTATCTGTGACCTTTGCAGTGGGAAGTGGCTGTGGAGCTAGATTTGATTCCATAAGCCACATTTCTTGTCAGCCTTTGGGGGATGAGAGGGGTGGAGGTCTTCCATTTCTCAAGAGTGGAAGCTTGGCGAGTAGAGAGGCAGAGGTATAACTAGAGGGGGGGTCACAGCACTGGTGTTGCAAGCAGCCACGCCCCCTCCTCTTCGGAACCTTTCCCAGTGGCTAGAGCAAAACAGAGGCTATGTTGGCTACGAATAGTTCCAAAGCGGAGGGAGAGCAGCTGCATGCAAAGCTTAGTGCTGGGATCCCCCTCTAGGTACACCTCAGTAGAGAGGAGTTGAGCAAGGGGGAGATGATCTTTTTCCATGAGTACAGCGATGCTCACAGGAGGTAGAATCCGTGCCCAAGAGAATCCTCACTGTTCCAAGCAGTGGCATGTCTTTGCTGTGGTAGTTTTAGGTTCACGATCTGCCTCTCAAGCCTCGTAATCAGATCTGCTGTTAGCATCCACTCATTTGGTGAGCACCTGGGTCAGAGCTGTTTCCTATGGTGGCTCTGTGACTCTAAGAGTGCAATCCTAACCTGGAGTTAGGCCGGCACAGTTAGGCTAGCAAAGTTTGGCTGCACAAGGGCCTCCGTAAAACAGATCTGGACCACTCTCGGAGTCAGGGAGGATGGCGCATGTCTGTGTGGTGGCCTCTCTGACTCCGAGAGTGGTCCAAACATACTTTATGGTATCCCTTGTGCTGGCCAAACTTTGCTTTATTTCCGTCACATTTACCTCAGAATTTTACCTCATAAATTTACCTCAGAATGCCAGATACAAGGGAGTGGCGTTTGGGCCACTCTCAGAGTCAGGGAGGATGGTGCACCTCTGTGTGCTGGCCTCTCTGCCTCCGAAAGTGGTCCAAACATTCTTTACGGTGTCCCTTGTGCCGGTCAAACTTTGTTGGCCTAATGGTGCTGGCCTAACTCCAGGTTAGGATTGCGTCCTAGGGGGGGCAATCCTATTGTGCAATTAAGCCAGCGCATGTCACTTGGGCCAACCTGGGGGGTGTTGCAAATGTGCTGTAAGCAGACTGGGTTGGCAGAAGACAGGTTAGCATTCTCATTCAGTTTCTCATCTGTTTGTACTTTCACCTGTTTATCTCCTGACGCAGGTGTACCTGTCAAAGCTTCCAAACTGGGATTGGACAAAAGGGGACAGCATCATCTGTTTTGCTGAACTCAAGCTTGGATTAATAGCCCAGAGCTGCTTGGTGCCTGGTTTAACAACACTGTTGACCAGTCTCTTCATTAGGGAGGACTCTCAGGTATATTTCTTCCAGGAAAGACTTATTTCATGCTGTCTCTTTCCTGTCTGTCTGTCTGTCTGTCTGTCTGTCTGTCTGAGGGTGTGGCTGTGATGCGGTCATTAGGCCGCATCCAAGACCTTGTCCCCAGGCTGTGCGGCCCTAATTGGGCTGCATGGTTTCCTCAGACCCGTGCCTGCGGTTTTGCAGACACAGATCCGAGGAAGCTATTGGGGAGTCTCCTCAGGCCCATTGGCCTGCCTGCTCTATTGCAGTTTAGGATTGGGCTGCCCCTCTCTCCATCCAAAGTCCCCCATTCAGTGATGGGATTCACAAATTGACAAGGGGAATGCTGGGCGGGACTTAGGCGGGACTTCCGCTTGAGTGACAGCCCGTCTGCAGCGTTCCACAGCTGTTCTGGCCTGGGGGGGGGGGGCTCCCGCTCACCGCGGGGGACAGATAAGGGTCATGCCGGGTGCCTGGGCAAGCAGCAGTGGGGCACGCTAACCGGGGGCAGCCCCCGAGGCCAGGACAGCTGTGGAATGCTGCGAACGGGCAGCCAATCACGCGGAAGCCCCGCGTTAGTCCAGCCAGCATTCCCCTTGTCAATCTGTGAATCCAATCGCTGCCACCATTCCAAAGTCAAGACCACAGCTGGAGCTGCTTGGCTTTCTTCAGACAGGCACCAGCTGAACACGTCCTGCCTCCCATCCCTCTCAGTCACCCTGCCCTCTATTCTATTCTTCCGTTTTTGACCTAAGAATGAGAATTTCTCAAAAAAAAAATAAAAAATAAGTGAATGCCAAATTGGACTTTATGGCCCAGTGCATTCTGGGAGGCAGAATGGCACCCAATGTATACTGACCCGTACAATTTCTTGCAGAAAGTGAGCAAGTTGTTTAAACAACTGGAGATAGAAGGCAAGGACTATAAAGTGATGACTTGGTTGCTCTCCAATGATTTTGTGGACATGACTTTCCAAGAAGTTTGCCGGTAGGTTCTGAGTTTTTTATGTGTCTGAACCATCATCCCTCCTGGTCCTATCTCTTGCCTGACTCTTCTTAGCCAACTAAATTTGCCCAATATGTCCTCACCTGCTCCAGACCTTGTAGTCCAGGATGAAGAAGTCCGGAAACAATCCATGCTGGGCAACTGGTTATCAATGCTGTGCTACTGTTTGCCGTGATGTAGCTAAGGCATCTGCTAGCTGGGGGCTCAAAAATTGTTAATACCCAGATACGCTTCCTGGAGGCCTCATAGTTGGAAACCTGAAGTACTTTTCAGAAGCCTCTAGAACTCCCTCTGAGGCACCCCCTCAGATTGCTGGATTATTTGACTTCCGATCATAAGATTTACCAGAACCCACAGCTAAGAAGTGGTTCTGCCACTTCTTCGGTTGGACAGAATAAGGACCCAAAGGCAGAGGATGAGATGGTTAGATAGTGTCACCGAAGCAATGAACATGAAATTGGGCGAACTCCGGAGGCTAGTGGAGGACAGGGAGGCCTGGCATGCTGTGGTCCAGGGGGTCGCGAAGAGTCAGATACGACTTAATGACTGAACAACAAGGACCATTTGGTTTTCATGGAAGGTGATTACCCTAGGTTTCCCCTCCCAGCCCCCCCCCCCCCCCCGGCCAAAAAAAAAATTGTGGTTCTCTCCTTCCTTGTTGTATGCCTGCCTTCCTCTGTTTTTAACAAGAGCTAAACTCTTTTCTTAGACTGTGCTTTCTGAAGCTGAATCTCATTCTGCTTGCTATCGAGTCCAAATCTGGCGTTCATGGAAACAGGTGACCAACTCCACTGCTGAACACTTCCATTGATCAAGATTAACTAAGATGTAACTATTCCCCATCTGCTCCCCAAAGTCCTTTGGTTGAAAGTTACCTGTGACCTGAGTGAACCTGCATGCCATTTTCTACCAATGTTGAGTAACATTGGGAGAAATGCTGTCTCCGGGGCATCATCAGTAGAAAATGGTTGCAGTTAAAAGGGTGCAGTTGGCAAACCCCCTTGAAGCTGGGGGAAGGCATGTTGGGGCAAAGCTGTCACCCAGATATCCAGGAGCAAAGTGGTGATGGGGGGGGGCTTATGTTTACACTGCCCACTGTGCGCAGAGCATCTCCCCAAAGCTCTTCTGTCGAATCTGGCTGCAGGTGACCCATGCCTTTGTCCTTTCATGACTGGCTTAATGCAAGCTTCTTGGTTTTCATTCGTCGGTGGGACCCACCAGAAACCAAGCCATGACCCACAGTTTGAGAACGGCTGCCCTAGAGGGAGAAAGGCGGAGTGCTCCTTTTGACAATAACCAAATAAGTTACGCGTGGGATAAAGCTGGTGTGAAAGCAAATGGGTGGGTCACAGTTTTAAAAACGGAGAACTGGAGGGGAGCAAAAGTGACACTGACAGTTGTTTTCACCCTTTTTGGCTGTAGCATCCTGATCAATCCCACATCTGCAACTGCAAAAGTCCATAGCGACACAATGGGCTTCTTCGTTGCCAAATCGCAAGTGGAAGTCAGAAGGTAACGTCCTTTATTCTTTGCATTCAGGATTTGATGTCTGGATTGCATTCAAAGGGCCCAAGATTCTGTACAGTCCGTCTGCATTATCTGCTAGGGTTCAGTTCCTAGAAATCCTCGTGGACAGCAAATTCACAGATGAATGAACCATTGAACCGATGGGATCAATGGGGCTAGCTGCAAGGGGTACCTTCTCTGCCATCAGAAGAATCCAGCAGAGAGGAAGCCAGCAGAGTGCAGCAGGAAGGGCCAAAATAACTCTGAATGCTGCGGATACCTTCCAGAGGATGCAGGGATCTTCAGAATGGGACCTGCAACCAGCATGGACCCCTTAAACATGGCTGGGGGATGCTTCTGCTGGCCATTTTTTTTTTTTTGGAGCAAATAATTTTTATTTCTTTTAGTTATGGGACAGGGAAAAGGTTACACATAGGTATAGGGGAGACAAAGGTTTACACAATAGGTAAATAGTGGAGGGTTACAACCATTGATTATATATTGCAATCATCTACAATAACTTACTTCTACATCTACATCTATCAATCACTATACTACAACCTCATAGATTTCTTATGATCTACAATTCAATTACAGTATAATTTCAATGGCATATGTGCATAATCTCTTATATTCAATTGCTTACTTAAATGTTTTTCCCAATCTTGCAGTTTCAATTAATTCAATTTAATCCAGTCATAAAATAATTCCCAATATCGTCGTATCTCATCTTAATATTTATCTTTTTAGGAATACCTCTATTCCTATCCCTTCCTAACTTATCTTTCATCCTGTCTTTGCTAAATAACAAAGCAGTTTCTCCTCTTAAAGCATATACATACACCAGAAAACGATAATTGCAAGAGAAAAAAAAAAGAATAAATGAGGAAAAACTACCCCATTTTTAACGGGTCAGCACTGGTCACAGGTGCCATTCTGAAGGTCCCTGCAGCCTTTGGAAGGTCTCTGCATAGTGGATAACAAGGTGCAGATAACAAGGTAAGTAGCAATTCTGCTCCTCGCAGATAAGCAGGCACAATCGCGACAGCACTTGGCCGATGTCGGTCGAAGGGAGGGCGGTTGGATTGCGCTGTGAGTTTATCTGGGGCCCAAACATCCCCAGGAGTGTTTTCTCCTATACGATCTCCCCTACCCCAAGTTTTAAGACCTGCCAATAAAGCATTGTTCTAGGTTCCATTCTCTCCTGAAGTGAGATCAGAAATGGATCAGGGCCTTCTCTGTCTTGTCCCCAGAGATGTGCAAGATCATTTGTCTTCTTCATAGACTTAAAAAAACACAACACTGTTGGAACTTGCCAACTCTAAAGGCACTTTGACCATGACGATGAGTTTAGTGTTAATGTGATGGTTTACGTTCCTATATGTTTTCATTCATTCGGCACGCGCTGACATTACTCAGGCTGAATTCTTACTTTGTCCTCATCATGATGCGCACCACCTGGTGCATCTACTGTACGTTGAAGAAGCTGCTCACAACTCACGCATCCGTTTCAGTCTCTTTCAGCGCTCATAAGTGTGAGCTAACAGGGTTTGCGCTCCTTTGTGTCACCCAGGGCTCGGTATTACTGCAAGCAGTGCCACAATGACATCTTTAATCCAGACCTCATTGGGAAATGCCGTTGTAGGAGGAAGCCCGTATCGAAAATAGTCGCATTCCTGCTTCCTGGTAATGTTATTGCAATACATCATTTCGTAGCCCAGGCTTTGGGGGCTGATGGAGAGCTTGTCCTGCCAGCACCGAATGCAGAAAAGCAGCCATTAAGCACCTTCGGGTAGTGCGCTGAGCAGCGTGCTGCCAGGGGAACAGTGGGAAAGCCAGAGCCCGCCTAGCATGCACTGAATTGCATGCTGGATCCTATCCCCTCCAACCGCAACCTCCCCACCCCCTTTCTCCTTGTGCTAACACATGAAATTGCTAGGGCAGGTCAGAAGAGGCCCATTGCGGGACAGGGAGGCTCCTGATCCTGACCTCCATTGGATGGAGCATGCTCACTTTTTGACACAGCTGCACCATTGTGTGGGGAGAAGGAAAGGACTGGGTTCTCCAAGGAGCTTGCTACATAGAATGTCTGAGTGCTGCTGACTGAGCCGTGAGATGACAAAGAGGACACTGAACTTCTCCAGGTGGTGAAAACCAGAAAGGATTGTGAAGAGCTCCAGAAGGATCTCTCCCAACTGGGGGGAATGGGCAGCAAAATGGCAGATGCGTTTCAATGTAGACATGTAGACAGTGATTGTACATTGGGGCAAAAAAATAAATAAAATCAAGACCACATATAGGCTAATGGGTTTTAGGCTGTCTGTGATGGATCAGGAGAGTGATCATGGGGTGAAGTTCTGGTTGCCACATCTCAAAAAGGACATAGTGGAACTAGAGAAGGTGAAGAAGAGAGCAACCAACATGATGACTGGGCTGGGGCACCTCCCATATGAGGAAAGGCTATAGTGTTTGGGGCTTGTTGGTCTAGAAAAAAAAGACGCCTGGGGGACAAGACTGAAATGTAAAAAATACGGGGGATAGATAGAGTGGACAGAGGGGTGTTCTTTTTCCTCTCTCACACACCAGAACCAGGGAACATTCATGAAAATTGAGTGTTGGGAGAGTTGGAACAAATAAAATAAATGTTTACCAAGCCGGTAATGAACCTGTGGAACTCCTTGCCACTGGAAGTGGTGATGGCGTCTCTGGCCTAGGTGCCTTTAAAAGGGAACTGGACGTATGTCTGGAAGAAAAGTCCATCGCAGGCTACAGGCCATGATGGGTATGTGGAACCTCCTTATTTAAGAAGCAGACCACCACAGAATGCCAGGTGCACGAGAGTTGCAAGAAGATGCAGGCATTGTGTTGTCTTGTGTGCTCCCTGTGAGATATCTCACTGTGAGATACAAGAAGCTGAACTAGATGGACCTTTGGCCTGCTCCAGCTGGGCTCTTCTTATGTTCTTAAGGTGAGGCACTCTAGCCCACATTCTCTATCACCCTGCTATGCTAGACATGACCTTACTGCCACAATCCTTTTTCAAAGGTTTTTTAAAGTCCAATTTTAATTCTGTTCTTGTCAACTGAACAGCAGATGGCAGGCAAACCCTACTGCTAACTTGACTCTTTCTGGAAAATAAGTTCAGTGGGCTGGGATGAAAGCAACAACTATTTCTGAGGAGAGCTCATAACCACACACCTGAGAGTTTGTTCAGACATTGCATTAGTGACCCAAAAGAACAATTATGATCTCCAGAAGGATGTCCCGATTTTTCTGCTGTATTCACACATTACACAGGACACCGTGCGTAGTTTAACACTATAATTACAAGCTTCCTACAACCTGATGTGGTTACGTATGATTATGTATGGTTTAATCAAAAGTATTTTTAGTCATTGGTGGACACTGCAAGCCAATTATTGGATAATATAGTATAAACACCAAGGCATATGGTATAAATTATTGCATATATTGAACCACGAGGAGGAACATTTTCACAAAACACTTTAGATCTAGCAGCGTGTAATCTTTTCTTATTGTGTCCTACCTGAAGGATGCTACTGTTGCAAATTTGAATCTGCTGTGCAACTTTTTCAGTTCTAATATTTTGAATGAGAATCGGCCACCTGAGGCAACTGCCTCAGCTGGCCTCAAGGACCAGCCGGACCTGATGACTGATTTGGCAGCCAAGTGATATTTGACCGGATTTGGCTTTCAGCCTGGAAGCAAGCACAGGTGCTTTGCCCTGCTCTAGCCTGCTTGTCTAAAGAAGGGGTCAGAATATATTTGCCTGGCCCTCAGTGTTTGGCTATAAGTCGCTGAGACAAGCAAGGAAAGAAACAAACAAAATGCCTTCATAACAATTTCTTTTTTCAGAAAAGTTGTGAGCTGTACAGCAATATTTTCTCCCTTCAGGATCGCAGCCGGAAACGTCCAAGCCCCCTGTCATCATCCCAACCCTGACCGTTGTCGATGCAGACAGGTAAGGCATTCCAACCATCTCCGTCTTCTTTCTTCCCAGAGAATTTGTATGGACACGAAAGAGGAGCGAGAAGATGGTTCTCCTCTGTTTTACAGCCCAATCCTGCCCAGCGCTGGGACATCCGGTGCAGGGAATGAGCTGGCTGGAGGTTTCCTCGAGCTATGGGGACAGTTCGCCCCCTTGCTCCAGCCTGCCCAATGAATCTACTCGGACCTGCCCCAGATAATTTGCCCTGCGCACGTCCGAGTGGATCCGTGTTGACAGATCTGCCCTGAGAAAGTGGGTCGGATACATGCCGCCAATCCTGCCTCTCTCTTGGGCCCAATCCAGTGATGTCATGCACCCACTACGCACCACTACGCGAGTACCGGTTCCTAGAAGTTGAGCTGGCCCCGCCCACTCGAAGCCAGCCCCTGCTATTTAACCAGGGAACAGTTGAAGCAAAATATGTATATACACATCTCTAGAATGCAAAGCAGTAGAAATTAAATCAACACTAACCACAAGCTGAAGTTATTACAAACATGATCACATCCATGGCAACAATCACAACATCACTTCCGGCTTATGACGTCACTTCTGGTGGGCGGACCCCGACAAGTGCCAATCAAAAGTGAGTACCTGTTCCTAAATCATTTGGATGACACCACTGGCCCAATCTGCCCCACTACCACGCTTCCATGCCTCCTTATGCTCCCTCTGCCCCCCTGCCCCTCTTTGAAAGATCCCAGGACATTTCTGGGTCTCCTCCTTTGGCTCCTTGCCCCCCTTTTGACCCTGGGCCTGGTTACAAATTACCCCCTTTACCTCCCTTTCGTGGGCCCTGATGGGCAGGTGACACCAAAGGAGGGGTGCTGGACATGTCCTGGCTGGGCCAACCAGGAGGCCAAGTCTACCGGGTGGGTAGACTTGGGCTCTACATCAAGAAACATCAAGAGCTGGGCTCTGGAGCCAGACGGCTCAATCCAGCCTGGTGGTTGAAAAGGCCAACTGGGAGGAGGCCTGAACTCCACACCAGGAAGCCTGGTTGACCAGGATTCCAGAGACTTTTCCAGCCATCACTCGGCCCCATTTTGCCCCCTCTCTGCCCTAATGACCCCACCCCTAATCTCCCGTCACTTTTTACATGGCAAATGAAACGGCAAGATGGCGGAAATCATGTCAACGTGCATCAAGATCGTGAGTGCTGGGAAAAGGGGTTGGTGATTTGAACACTTTCCTCCTCCCCATTTCCCAGTAGCCATTCCCCCGCCCCAGCTATTAAACCCAGTCAGCAGTTAATCTGGAATTGGCCAGGGAAGTACACCCTTGTGCAACCCCACGCACACAAATATCATTACACTGTGCCAAGTTAATCAGAAGGGAAATCATCATCAAGGTTTTTTTTTTAAACACAGCTCTCTCTTTTTTTTTTCTTCCCCTCCCTTGGCCCATAACATAATTTGAAAAAAAAAAAAAATTAAAAAGCCCTCTCTCAACCTGCTGAAATATCATTATTAAAATGTGCATGAAAAGTCAATTATGCCAGAGGGAGGTATTTAAGAGAAGCGACTTCCCATACTGTGGGATTACACCTTAGGGATTACAGACATTGCTGAAATCTTTGCAGCTGTTTAACTTGAAAGAGAAGAGGATTTTCACTGTCAGATGTTCTATAGCCCTCACAAGAGGTGGGCAAACAGAAAGGGAAGCTATTGTTCCTGTAGCCCTTGAAGCAAAGGCCCACAAAATGACAGAGGTGGGGAATTCTCCAGTGAAAGATTGCTCCAGTATATCCAATCCGGTATTGCTCCAATACTGGAGTATATTGGAGTATCCAATATACTCCAGTATATCCAATCCAGTATTGCTCCAGTATTGCTCCAATCACTGAGGTGATTGTATGACTCCCTCCAGGGCCTGAAACACACGCACATACGCACACAACCAGAAACCAAACCAAACCAAACCAAACCTCAGAATGTTTTAACTGAACAAAACGTTCCTTAAAATTGAGCTAGATGAAAGAGAAAGACAGGGTGGTTTTTTGTTTTGTTTTTTCAAAGCCAATTTGTGTTCTTCTTTTAATTGAAACTTATCTAACATCTGGAGAATGGCTCATAAGTACCTGTTGTGTTGCCAAGGTGTCGTTACGGCATGTCAGTCTTTTTAATAAATCTTCAGGACTTAAGATCGTAGCCTTTGATGCACCCCATCACATCCTGGTCCAAGGCAAGACAAGAAGAAGGCCGTGTGTGTGTGTGTGTGTGCGCGCGCACACACACACACACACACACACACAGAGAAAGCAATAAGGCTAAGCACTCCTGCATTCATTTAATCTGGCAGAATGCGTCTCTCTCTTTATGAATGCGTAGAAGCCTGCAAAAAGGTCATTGATATTTTTGGAGCGATAAATCACGAAAGGGGAAAAAAAAAATAAGATTTGCATTTTGGCTGTATAACATTCAGGGATGGATGAGAGAGAGAGAGAGAGAGAGAGAGAGAGAGAGAGAGAGAGAGAGAGTTCTTTGAAGTAATATTTCTCCACTGACTTGTTTTATTAGCTCCCTTTTAACATGTTACATTATTGCTTATAGAATTTCATTTACTTGGATTGGCAGCTTGATAAATATGTCTGTTGGCGATGATTTGGATTGCTCTGGGCATTAATATTATTAAAACCTGTCACAAGGAAATGTCTGAAAGATGACTTACTGTAGAGATTACAGCACAAAATAAATCACACAGTGGTGTTTGTTACCGTTTACGGCCTCTTGGAGCCGAGTCAATCCCTTTTTATGTTGCATTATTTTTCAAGTTTTTATAGCTCGACATTATATATCGCTGTCAGAAAGGAACAGATGGGGTGTCAAACATGAGCTTTCTGAATAATTCCCACCCTCGGGTTATTTGTGTGAAGGACAAGTGTAAAACTCTGTTCTGCAGAAAAGGGAGACAGACAGGCAAGGGTGGGGATTGTTTGGTTGCAGGGAAGCGAGCAAACCCCTTCCTTTCTCAGTTTGGACAAGGCAGTTTTAACTTCTGACCTTACCTGGCTCTTAGCCTGTGCTGGGAAGGTTTCACTGGAGGGGAAAAAAAAAATCTTCACTTGCACAGGAAATGTGCCAGGTGGCAGCACTGAGCATATTGTGCATCTCAGCTGCCATGTTATCCCTCCAGATGAGTGGGAAAATTGGCCCCCCTCTGTCACAGACGCCTCTCACCTTGAATAGGCATGAAGCTGCCATTAGTAGGGGTGTTTGGAAATGGTGTTCTTTGTCTCAGGGTACAATCCTAATCTGGAGTTAGGCTGGCACGCTTAGGCCAGCAAAGTTTGGCCAGCACCAGGGCCACTGTAAAGTACATTTGGACCACTCTCAGAGTCAGGGAGGATGGAACCAGGGCTAGGCCCTCCCTTTAGAATGAATGGGAACGAATTGACTCCAGTAGGCGGGCTTAGCGGCCATGACAGTAAGTCCAAAACATTGCTCATTCCAAGCATTTCCAATGGGTTTTCGCATGATGTTTAGGGCTGAATCGTTTACTCCTGAAGTAAAAACGTACCAAAATAACAACGTGTGATCGTGGAGAAACATCAGTGGTAACCATATTATGAGTTAATATGCAATTCCAAGGTTTAATTCCGCGTAATTATATTACTGAACACACCGGACGAAATGCTGTCTATTTTAACTCAGATTGCACTGTTTTGACAGACTTATTTTTTGAAATCTACACAAGCAGGAATAAAACGGCCATGCCCCATTAAAAAAATGTCTGTTAATGTTCAGAATTTCAAAAATATTACCGGTCGTTTTATTGAGCCGATGTAATGTGAATACATGAATCTTTCCGCGGAAATTAAGTCCCATTTTTCATCCAGCGATTCGCACACCCGTATGCAGAACACGCAGGCATGCTTAAAGACGTTGAAATTAACTTTTACACGCGCGCCGTGCGAGCGAGAGAGCCCCTCCGGCGGCAATCCTCCTCCTTCGCGGCAATGATCTGAGTCAGCCATTTTAGTACGTCCACGGCTCCAAGAATGTGACGACATGGCCTATCCAGTTATCTAACATTCTTGAATGGCACACATCTGTGTGCTGGCCTCTCTGACTCTGAGAGTGGTCCAAACATGCTTTACGGTGTCTCTTGCGCTGGCCAAACATTTCTGGCCTAACTGTGCCGGCCTAATTTAGGATTAGGATTGTGCTCCAGGTCTCTGAGTAGACCATGCGTATTTCACAAAGATTCAAGCCTACGACTCAGGAAACGCGATGATTTGGTGGGTGTAATCATCATTACTAAAATGTTACAGCTTAGTTCGTGATTTACCTGTCCACAGAGGCTTTTTGCTGATTAGTCGTTGTAGCGCTTTAAATAATGATCGTTTTGAGTTACAAACCGCACCTCTGCATGTGTGTTAATTTATTAAATTCCACATGAGGGTAAGCAAAAAATTTTGTTGTTATGAATCATGATGTTACTTCAAGGTAATGAAGAGTGGGAATAAAAGGGAGGTAGGCAGTGGGTTCCCTAAACAGCAGTATAGTGAGGCGGGAATACAGTATTATTATTTGTGTTACAATTTTTTGTAACACATAAATCTGTTTTGTGGCAAATCAGTGCTTTAGGGGAGGCAGTGTGCCTATTATATTTCTTCTCAGAGCTGGATTTCTCAAAATTGTAGATGACCATGTTAGTCCATTAGGAGAAAACTCCACCACTCAAAGTAGGGTAAGTAAAAGTTTCCCTGAGACCAAATGGTCTAGTCATGACCGACGCTAGAGGGCGGTGCTCATCTCCATTTCTAAGCCGAAGAGCTGGTGTTGGTCCGAAGACAAGTTTCCGTGGTCATGTGGCCAGCATGATTATACGCCGAGGCGCACGGAACACCGTTACCTTCCCACCGAAGTGGTCCCTATTTATCTACTTGCATTTTTTACATGCTTTCAAACTGCTAGGTTGGCAGGAGCTGGGACAAGTGACGGGAGCTCATTCCGTCGCGTGGTCTCGAACTGCCAACCTTCCGGTCAGCAAGCTCAATAGCTCAGCAGTTTAACCCGCAGCGCCACCATGCCCCATAATGCCTTTACTTTGTTAGGGTGGACCCAGTGGTGTCATCTAAATGATTTAACAACAGGTACTCACTTTTGATTGGCACATGTTGGGACCTGCCCACCGAAAGTGATGTCATAAGCCGGAAGTGATATCATGGCAGAAAGGGACATGAAAAAAGCCCTTTTTGAGGCCTCAGACAATTTTAAACTGACCCAACAGTTGCAACAGTATTCCACAGCACCCCCAGAACATGTTAAGGAGGCCTGGCATCATGTTAAAGTGACCCAACAGTTCCAAAACCCCAGAGCATTTTTCAGTGGCAAGGCAAAGGCAAGGCTCCACTCACTGCCTGCCTGCCTGCCTGGCTGTGAGAATGTGCAGGCAACTCAAATGTGCAGGAAATTCAAATGTTGCAGGGGGCAGAGTCGACGAGTGGGCGGGGAATGGGCGGGGCCAGCCGTAATCCTAGAAACTGGTACTCGCGTACCCCCGCGTACCCCCTGCATGACATCACTGGGTGGACCCAAAAAGAACCAAATAGAATACTTGCAAATCTTTTAAGGTTCCTCATTAGCATAGATCAAAGTTTCTCAAACTGTGGGTCATGACCCACCTGGTGGGTCGTGACTGCCTAGTGTGAGGTCACTTCCAGGGCATCATTTTGCCCTCTGCACTGGGCTACTTTTTCGTTAGCTACGCCCCTGGTCCAGTCTCTGGTGTAAACTTGAAACTCACAGGTTCCTTCCAAAGCAGAGACCCTAGGGGGGGGGGGATATTAAACCAACAAAGTAGACTTTAGAACAGGACATAAATTTAAAGAGTTTCACTAGCCTGGAAATCAATTGAAGCCACATGTCAACATGTCAACACTACAGCCACATCCACATGTAGTGTCCCAAAAGATCTTAGCCATCAACTCCTTTGGGGAGGGTTGAAACAGACAAACAGAGCATTGAACAATCCTTGGAACATCTGAGCACATGTCTGCTTCTATTTCAACATGTATTTCTGGTAACCCTCTTCACAGGCCCCGCTAGACAGTGCATTGACTCAAATGATTCACTGATCTTCCTTCCACCCCCCCACCTCCCCCCAAAAATGAAATTCCTGAAAGGCTCACATCATTTGCTGAGAAGATGGCAGGAGGGAACATTAGTTAGGGCACTGGGAGATAGATGAGAATCCCTTCTGCTTTTGCAACAGTTATCTGGAGAAGAATGCCTTTGTGATGAAGTGCGTTTTTCAAGCTATCGTGCCTTTTTATTTCCTTACCCTGGGCTCTGACAGGTGTTTCCTCCAGGGCATCGATGCTTCCTAGAACGTTTGAGTGAAGGGAGATATCATCTGTGACAGCTTGTGTACATAGATCATGGTTCTTATGATGATGGAAAAATGCGCACTGATTGATTTGCTGAGCTGGGCTGAGTGAAAAGTGCTTGCAAGAAGAGCGCTTCCCTCTTGCCAAAACACAATTTAATCACCAGCTGACCAATCTATCATCCGGGCAGGAGGGAGGAGGTTTCAAATGCTGGGGTGGTGCCATATGACGAATGGACAGAAATGTCTATTTTGGGCAGAATACCACCAAAAGGCCCTGGCTTAGGTATTCTCCCATTATCACCACAATCCTCAGTCATTCTCTCTTCAAAAGCTGGTACTTGATGGCCAGCTTTTGGCCGTTTTGCTTTCTGCTGTGTTTTGCTTGCTGCTGCATAAACTCAAACCCATGAGTATTTGAGTTTATTCTATCTATCTATCTATCTATCTATCTATCTATCTATCTATCTATCTATCTATCTATCTATCTATCTATCTATC
>JAJKFI010000062.1:3820725-3849061 GCA_029204185.1 Lerista edwardsae | reverse complement strand
ATCTATCTATCTATCTATCTATCTATCTATCTATCTATCTATCTATCAACTCAAACCCACGAGTGCATCCCCAATCTCATTTTTTCATTGGAAGGGTTTTTGGCAATCATGATAACCATGACCATAGTTGTTAATTTCTGCCTTTGCTATCGATCGATCAATAGATAGATATGGGAGGGAGGGAGAGAGAAACAGAGAGGGGGAGAGGGGGAAGAGAGAGAGGGGGGAGGGGGAAGAGAAGGGAAGAGAGGGAGGGAGAGAGAGACCTTCTGACTTCTATACCTTGTGCTGATCTTTTGATCAGCATAATTATAGGCCCTGGAAATCATGTAAGATTATCTGTGTCACTGTGAGTGCTGCCTTTCCAGCAAGGCGATGTTGACAAATATGTTAATAATAATATTGATAACAGTAACTGCAGCAGCAGCAGCAGCAGCAGCAACACCATCAGATCTGGGCCCCCCCCCCCGGGGGTTGTGGGGAGATAATATATATTGCACTGATATCTAATTGATACCTAGATCTCAGGCTGACAAAAAAATTCCTACTTGGTCCCAGATGGCGACCAGCAAGGCCCAGACTGCAGAAATGGGGAAGGCGGGTGGGGATCTGCAAGATCCTGCAAGATCCAATGTCTCCTGCAAAATCGCTGTTGGAGGAGGAGCTAAGCCACAGGCACCGCCCCCAAACCACTAATGGGAATGGTTGCTACCTCCCGTGATGGGAGAGACCAGCCAAACTTTGAACCCCGCCTCTGGGAGTGAGTGGGGGCCTCAGGATTGTTAAAATGTCCGAAGAAGTCCATTAATGATAGATAGATAGATAGATAGATAGATAGATAGATAGATAGATAGATAGATAGATAGATAGATAGATAGATAACGTTTATTGGCCAGGTATGAATACCGTACTTGGAATTTGATTTCGGCTAATGGCTACATACATACTAATACTAACTCATAAACAATACACAATAAATACAACAAAGAAACAGATAAGGACATACAACACAAATTAGAACACTGCCTCAGTATATACTCAAAAATCACCTCAGCATAATTATGAGTTCAACAATTTAATGGCACAAGGAAAAAAAACAACTATTCTTGTGCCTAGATGTTTTAGTGTACAGAGTCCTATATCGGCGTCCAGAGGAACGATGATATCAACGATGATAGGAACGATGATAGAAACGATGATATCAACGAGGCCAGGGTATTTCCCACTAATTTATGGCTTTGTCCACTTAGATCTCCAGGTTCAATAAAAGATGACAGTCATGCCACCCTAGATTCGACAGGAATGTTCCATTGGTGTGAACCGGTTCCTTTTGAACAAGCTGTCCTGGTATGTACGAGATATACAGAATAGTTGCGGCCAACGTTTTCTTAGTGTTCATGTTTTTAGCAATTGGGTGCATTCAGCAGGTAAAATATTTTTCATGTTGGGGAAAACCTCTCTTGTTTATCGCCTTGGGCAGCTGATAGAGTCAAACCTCTTAGGTGGGTCTCAAATCTCTAAAAAACGTGGGAACCATTGACATAAAAATGTCTGTTTTCACCCTCTGATTCCCAAATGCTTTTTTTCCCTCATATCGTAGCCAGGTTCAAGTTTTGTGTGTATGTTCCCCCCCTCCAGTAGTTTGTATTAAACAGCCCATATCATGGATCAATTCCATTGTTTAGCAGCACCCGATGGAGTAATAATTAGATTTAAGGCACGTTTTGCTAAATACAGCTCAAGGTTCCATTATTCACTTTAGACTAATCCAATTAGGTAGAAATGATCATTTAATTTGGCGATGGTACTAATCACTCATCAGCAAAATTCCCCTGACGCAAGCTTTGTATTTCTCCCCAAAGCAAAAGCTGTCCACACACACGTGCGCACACACACACAAGCCATTGTGGGGTTCTCAGTTTTACAAATGTATCCATTTGACAGCTTTTTATTGGGAATGCAGTCCGATACCATATACCAGTTATGTAAATATGTCGTTGGTCAAAGCGAATAAAGAGTCATCTTGTCATGTCGTACACATGGCCGTGATTCCAACATCTGTGCATAGGTTCTATGGTATTCAAACGTTTTAGACCGGGACCCACTGTTTAGAATGGCATTTGTGTCACGACCCACCAGAAGGGATGTCATTAACTTGGAAGTGATGTTGTGGCAGGAAGTGATATCACCAAGCAGGAAGTGCTGCCATTGTCACATAATACAATGAGGGCACAATCCTAAACTGAGTTAGGCCGGCATAAGCTAAGCCAGAAAAATTCGGCCAGCACAAGGAATACCGTCAAGTATGTTTGGACCACTCTCAGAGTCAGAGAGGACAACACAGAGACGTGAGCCATCCTCCCTGACTCCAGGAGTAGTCCAAAAACGGCAATCTCCTGTTCAGCCTAAGAATGAACCTAATTTTCTTGAGGTACTTCTTCTAAAAGAAAAACCTGCCATTTTCAGACCGTTCTGTTTTGTCTTGTTCAGAAAAAGGTCAAAAAGAAGCTCTCTCAGGATCTGCGCGATCACATTTTAGTCTGTATTTTTGGAGATGCCACCTCAGCAATGATTGGACTGCGCAATTTCGTGATGCCCCTGCGAGCCAGTAACTTCCCATACAGTGAACTGAAAGATATCCTCTTTGTTGGAAATCTGGACTATCTTCAAAGGGAATGGGAATACCTCCAGAATTTTCCAAAAATATACATATTTGAGGTATGCTTGTCTTGTGTGTAATATCTCTTTCCAGTTTTTCCCTCTTCCAAACTCATTTGTCTTAGGGCACAATCCTAACCTGGAGTTAGGCTGGTGCAGTTAGGCCAGCAAAGTGTGGCCGGCACAAGGGACACCGTCAAGTAGGTTTGGACTACTCTCTGAGTCAGAGAGGCCAGAACGCAGATGTGCACCATCCTCTCTGACTCCGAGAGTGGTCCAAATGTGCTTTATGGTGGCCCTTGTGCCAGCCAAACCTTGCTGGCCTAACTGTGCTGGCCTAACTCCAGGTTAGCATTGTGTCTTTAGAAATATGAAACTTTGTGCTGAATATGGTGATGATTTATTTATTTTGTTTTGAAGAATTTATACCCCGCCTTTTCCATGCCGAAGCAAATGCCCAAGGCAGCTTACATGGGCAGGCTAGTCAAAGCCACCATTTTTCAATGGGTTTTTTTTTTACAAATAGACAGTATTCTGTGATTCACCGAATTCTCAGTCCCAGATGTAATCTTCACAGTGTGGTTCTCTCCTCTGGCCATATGACATCGAGCTTTAGCAGATGATCCTAAGTCCAGCCTGGGCAGGTCCTCAAGTTTGGACTCCGTTCTTTTGCCGGCTGGCCTTCTCACCACATTCCCGCACTGGCTAATCAGCTCCACAGTGACTCCGTTCTGCCACAACAGGTACTGCAGCTTGTCACAACCTAGCATCCATCTCCAATCCAAAAATAGATCATGGATTCCCCTGCTTAGCTTCAGGCAGTACCAGCAGCTCAACCATCAGTCCACACCTCCTGCCTACCTCTACTCATCTTTAAAGTCTAACTTGTGTTTTCTTTTCAGGGCACTGCACTGTCTTGTGCTGATCTGAAGACCGCTAACATCATGACCTGTACTGTGTGTACCATTCTCTCAGCCCATGCCAGAAGTCCCGGAGATCAAACCTTAATCGATACAAAATCTGTTCTGGCTACCCTGAATGTGCGTTCCTTGCAGTTAAAGACAAACCTAACACCAGGTAAGATGAGAAAACCTGGAGAATCACTGAAATGGCATGAATAAGGGGAAATCCACTTTTCACAAAGCGATTAACCAAAATGTTTGCCCCAGCTTGGCAATCCATTTGCAGTCTGCGAAGTTTGGTTAGATAGGGTTGCATTTCAGCATGCCAGAAGGGGTATCAAGTTCACCTCACTTACAGGTGATTGTGTTCATCTTCCCCATTGCTGGTGGATGCCATTTGTCTAAGTTCTTTCCTATTGGCAGAGTAAGGACATGTTTCTGGCTTCTGCCTTCTCTCGGAGTTGGCTTCAGGATAGCACATTCAGAGTGACAGCAAGAGCAGGAGGTAACATTTTCTGCCTCTGCTCTCCCAGGTAGGAAGGAACGTTGACAACAAACTTTGCTCAGCAGAAAAAATGTGTTGAAGAAATGGTCCTTAGCAGTATCAGGGGGTGATTTTTTTTCACCATTGCTCAATTGGAAGGGGCTAACATTCAGTACCAGCACACATGCAGAAGACCCCCAGTTCAATCCCTGGCATCTCCAAGGCACAATCCTAACCTGGAGTTAGGCAGGCTTAACTCTGTTGTGTTGGTCCAGAAGTGCCACAAACACAATGAATGTGCAGTTGCCTCTGGGAAGCTCCTGAGTGCTACAAAGCTAGGCTGGCTATGTGGTCCAGAGTAGTTTAGGATTGCGTCCTGAGAAAAAGGAGGAGAGTCCAGTATTGGAGGGCACATTATTTCAAAATCTGTCCTCCACTACCCCCCAGGTCAAGCCTCAAAGTGTTCCACGAAGAACTCTTCAACACAGCTCTAAGTAGAATTTGCAGAGAGATATTTAATCAATTTACGATGGTCTCTGATGCTAGCAATGCATTTTAATCTCCGACGATGGGTGCTGCTAAAGTGATAAACACGTTTTAAAATCAAGACGTACTTTTAAATGAAATGTGCATTCTGTACCCGTTGGTTCGATTCACAAACACAACAAATTCCAATCCCATTCTCTTAGTGTCTTTTGGCAAACGTCCTACGTGACAAAAGGAAGCCAGTTTTACTCGTGCTTTCTTCCCAGTCATTTTGGAAGGATCCATGTCTACTGGTGATGTCTACCACCAGACGGATAGCAACCTCAAACGCTTATTCCCAGGGCAACTTGGAGAAGGCCACATTCCAGCCTGATTTGTACAATATGTCCATTGACACTCCCCCCTCTGCAGCACATGGGAGAGGAGTGCATGTGCAAACGCGCATTGTCTGCCACAAAACACTGTGTAACAAAATTTGATCAATTTTGTATTTACCGGATTTTTAAAATCTTTATTAATTTTGGTGGGAGGATTTTTTTTTAAAATGCCCCTGGTTTTGGCATAGCATCTCTAGTTTATCCACAATTTACGCTATGCTGTTGTGTTAGATGAGGGCACAATCCTAACCTGGAGCTGGGCCAGCAAAGGTTGGCCGGCACAAATGCGTAAAGCGCATTTGTACCACTCTCAGAGTCAGGGAGGATGGTGCACGTCTATGTGCTGGCCTCTGTGACTCCGAGAGAGGTCCAAATGCACTGTGCAGTGTCCCTTATGCCAGCCAAACTTAAAATCAAGATGTACTTTTAAATGAAATGCACATTCTGTACCCGCTGGCCTAACTGGGCTGGTCTAACTCCAGATTAGGATTGTGCTCTCAGTGTATTATAATGAATAAGGTCTGGGGTTCTCAAACATCTCCCTGATGCATACCACCTGTTTTGTGCCGGGGCAGAGGCACTAGGCATGCAGTGATGTCACCCCGACCCCTTGTGTGGTGCGAGCCAGTTATGGCTCTGAGTAGGTTTGTACAATGATGGGGACAATCAACAATGTGGGTGCAATCCTAACCTGGGGTAGGCCAGCACAGTTGGGCCAGCAAACTTTGGCCAGACGTGCCTCATCCTCTCTGACTCAGAGAGTGGTCCAAATGTGCTGTATGGTGTCTCTTGTGCCGGCCAAACTTTGCTAATCTAATTCCAGGTTAGGCTTGCACCTTTTGTGTTCCCCCCCCCGCCACCATAGCAATGCCATTGGTGGAGCTCCCAGAAGCAAAGAAGGTGCATCTGTCTTTTTCCTAGAGGAGAGTTTCTCAATGTTTGCACTCTGCAGTACCATTTTGCCTGGTCCACCAGGTTAGGATTGTGCCCTCTGTGTGTGTGTGTGTGTGTGTGTGTGTGTGTGTGTGTGTGTGTGTGTGAGAGAGAGAGAGAGAGAGAGAGAGAGAGAGAGAGAGTGGCGGGTGGCTTTCATCAGCAAGCTAAGGGAAAAAAATCACTATGTGGTGACGTTTTCCTGTTTAAAATGATCCTATGATGTCATGATAAGAGAAGGTTATATTCAGTAATTCCTGAGAGTTGCATGCAGCATAATAGTTCCAGGAGCTAAAAGAACAGATTTTTTTTGTAGTATGTGTGTGAGACTGTGCATGCAATCCTAACCTGGAGTTAGGCCAGCACAGTTTGGCCACTGTAAAGTCTGTTTGGACCACTCTCGAAGTCAAGGAGGAGGATGCATATTTGCGTGCTGGCCTCTCTGCCTCTGAGAGTGGTCCAAACAGACTTTATGGTGGTCCTAGTGCTGGCTAAACTTTGCTGGCCTAACTGTGCCAGCCGAAATCCAGGTTAGGATTGCACTCTGTGAAGCTGCTTCTCTCTCTCTCTCTCTCTCTCGCTTAAAAAAATAAAGACAATTAAAAACCTGCCTTTTAAACGCAATGCTTCTCTGCTGCTGACAGACCCGTTTTTGAGTTGTTTTGACATTCTGCCACCCTGCTGTTCCCATTCAGTTGTTATTTTAAACTTTGCAACAGTAGATAAAGTCTCTTTGTTTCACATCAAAAACTTTGCCAAAACTGCATTTTTTGTCATGAGCATGGTGTGGGCTCGGCATTCAAGTCCCTTGAATAATTCTGGGAGGGAAAAAAAATAATAATAACCGGGAAATGTGAGGTCTGTATTTTGGAGATGATAGAAGAATAATGGTTTGCAGGGTGGGTTTTTTTTTTTCCTTTTTAAAATTGCATTGTTGTGCAACATTGCGCAGATCTTTCAAAAACTTCTCCATACATGTCATGAGATTCTCTCTGGCTGTGATGGTGGCCAGGTGAGACTAGCTGTGATGGTGGCCAGGTGGTCAGAGGTCAACCTGGGCAGGCAATGGCTGAGAACCCACTTGGGACTCACCTGCTACCTGAATCCACAGTCCCCAGTGGCATTTATAGCATCCAGTATCCCATATGGGGCAGTGGCATTCTGATAGAGGGGGCAAACCACTATGTTCCAGGAGCTCCTATGTCAGTGATGGCGAACCTTTTGGGCTCAGCGTGTCAAAACTTTGGAAAATTTAACTTGAGTCTGCTGGTGTGTCAACCCCTGCTCCCCAACAGAAGAGAAAATTCTTTATAGTCATTTATTTAAAGAAGGAATACCGTCCAATCATGTGGCCAATCCTCCCCTTCCTTTATGTATTACACAAAGAAGCTTCAAATAATTACAAAAATGAAAAATGTGTTAAATAAACTCAGTCTTCGTCAGGTGTTGGTGAACTCTGGTGTGTCACCCCAAACGTTGTGGTGTGTCACCTTTGACACGCGTGTCATAGGTTCCCCATCACTGTCCTAGGTAATGTGACTCCTCCCTCTCGCCTCCAGAGCCATTCGCTGCTCAGAGAGCCGATTCAGAGGCTTTGCTCACCAAGCCACAAATGGCTCTGAAGACGACAGGGCGGAACCACGTTACTAAGCAGTTCAGGATTCTGCAACACTGGGGGTGCCATCCTAACTTTGGTTGGAATGGGCCTGCTCTGTACCCAGTGCAAGTTGGAGCAGGCAGGAGTGTCCATGTTCATGCCCTTACCCTGGGCTAAGTGCCAACCACCCCAATGGGCTCCTTTGTGCCTGCAGGCATCTCAGCCTGACTGTTTCAGCCCAGGTTGTTCACAAGACTGCAGAGAGGAGGAAGGAGGAATCGGAGGTTGATTGGCCGTAGAGGTGTCAGGCAATGGAATCAGAGCCCCTCTTTTCCTCTGAAAAGTCTTTTACGTCCTGGCAGTTTCTGATGTCATTCAGAGGTGATGATGTCATTTCCTCTGGAGGGCTCCCACCTCCAGTGGGGGAGGAGCTTTAGCTGGACTTGCTTCTAAACGATGTGTCCCAAATTCCCATTTCCCTCCATTTTTATCTGTAAGAAAAGCTTTGTGACGTATCATATCACAATGACTTAGGGCGCAATCCTACCCTGGAGTTAGGCCGGCACAAGATAGGCCAGCAAAATTTGGCCGGCACAAGGGCCACCGTAAAGCATGATTGGACCACTCTCGGAGTCAGGGATGATGGCGCACATTTGTGTGCTGGCCTCTCTGACTCCGAGAGTGGTCCAAACATCCTTTACAGTGTCCCTTGTGCCAGCCAAACTTTGCTGGCCTAACTGCGTCAGCCTAACTCCAGGTTAGGATTGCGCTTTTACTGTACAGCCACATTAAGTTGTCTTTTCTGGGGTCCGGGCAGCTACTTGAAACTACCATTTCCCAAACCGTGGAGGGGTGGGGGAGGGGGAAGGACTTCTCAGCATTCCTCTAATTAGTACTCTGTCATGTTGCATCGCAAGCAGGTTGGCAAACCTGGGTACCGAACTAAATAATCTGTGGCAAAATCTAAACACACACAACAATAATTAAGCCTGACAACTTAATATGCTGCTGCAAGTCAAACATACAGTAGAAATGTGCAATTAAGTAATCGTTGGTAATAGCACCCTGCCAAGATGAGAGATTTCAGGTATAGGGCTGTGTACTCACTGGGAGCAAAAATATTGACATAAGGAAAACATAGGCAGGCTCTGGCCAGCTGCAAATTTCAAGAAACTCAAGCTCATCTATAGGACACTACCAGAAATCTTGCCTGGATTTCTCCCCAGATTGGGTGCGCAAAATGTTGCACACATATTGGTGTAATCCTTACAGCAATGATGTAAGGTAAGCATTATTCTGCCCACATTACATAAGAACATAAGAAGAGCCCTGCTGGATCAGGCCAAGTCCAGCTTCCTGTATCTCACAGTGGCCCACCAGGTGCCTCAGGGAGCACACGAGACAACAAGATGCCTGCATCCTATTGCCACTCCCTTGCACCTGGCATTCTGAAGTTCCTTACTATTAATGTAAGGAGGTTGAACCACCCATCATGGCCTCTAGCCCACGATGGACTTTTCCTCCAGAAATCGGTCCGATCCCCTTTTAAAGGCACCTAGGCCAGATGCCATCACCGCCTCCTGTGGCAAGGAGTTCCATAGCCCAATTACCCCCTGAGTAAAATTGCAACAGAAACTGAGAGCGCAATCCGATCCTGCCCTTGGGCCAGCACAAGCCCCATGCGCACATTTGTGACAACTCAGAGCAGGGAAGGATGGCGCAAGGACATGCGCCGTCCTTCCTGTGCTGGCCAGGGAGGCTTTTCCCTGTTTGGAAACCACTGATGTAGGACGCAATCCTAACCTGGAGTTAGGCTCAAGGGACACCATAAAGCACGTTTGGATCACTCTCGGACTGGTCAGGGAGGGAGGGAGGATGGCGCACCTCTGTGTGCTGGCCTCTCCGACTCCGAGAGTGGTCCAAATATATATTATGGTGACCCTTTTGCCGGCCAAACTTTGCTGGCCTAACTGTGTTGGCCTCACTCCAGCTCTCCAGGTCCGGGAAACTGCACAGTTTGCCCACGCAAAAGTAGGAAAAGGAATTTTGACCTGTTAAAAGCATTTGAAGGTGGACCTCAACATCTGCTGGCATCCTTGGTAGGTCAAACCGACGGATACCAGATTTGTGGATACCCATGTCCCATTGTACAGCATTTGTCTATTTACATTTATACCACACCTGTAACTAGCAGGTCCCAAGACATCTCTGCAATGTGGCCGTGATCAGTGGTCAAGCAATGTGGTTCTATCCTTGCTTAAGAGATCCTCCACATCTCCTTGGTTGAGGAGCTACCTCCAGGCCACCTGAAAATGCATCCACCCTCTCAGTCTGTCTTCACAATTTTCTGAGCAATTCCTATAGGGTTCATTGAAATATAAACTGGATTTACCGCTTCATAAAGTTCCACCTGGTTTCTGTAGGATTGGGTTTGTCTATGTATGCTCCCAAATCGGCTTTTTAATGCCTTTATCTCGTGACACAAATATCCCACCAACACGTTTAATACCACCCAAATTCCTGCTTAGGCAGCCAATTCCATGTTTAATCCAATTTATCCCCACCTTGGTAGTGTGACCTTGTTTTTTTTTTTTTTTTTTGGTCATTAGCATATCGGAGGGAGAAGGTAAAAACAGCCAATGCTTCTCTGGGTATCATTCAAAAAATGGGGAAATTCAATGATTGTTTTCAGTTCTGCTTATTCACTGATATATACACAGAGCAGTATGCACTTGGAGAACAGATGGAGCTGCCTTATATTGTGTCTGATCATTGCTTCATCTAGCTCAGTATTGTTGATTGGGCTTCTCTGGAGTTTCGGGCAGAAATTGTCCTCTGCCCTATGTGGAGATGCTAGGAATTGAACCTTGGACCTTCTTCATAAAAAGCAAGGGTTCAACCATGCTGGTTGCAGATGCCATTCTGAAGGTCCCTGCAGTCTCTGGAAGGTCTCTGCAGCATTCAGGGCGCAATCCTAAACTGAGTTAGGATGGCATAAGCTAAGCCAGCAAAGTTTGGCCAGCACAAGGGCCACCGTAAAGTATGTTTGGACCACTCTCAGAGTCAAAGAAGCCAGCACACAGACATGCGCCATGCTCCCTGACTCTGAGAGTGGTCCAAGCACGCTTTATGGTGGCCCTTGTGCTGGCCAAGCTTTGCTAACCGGCCTAACTCCAGTTTAGGATTGCGCTCTCAGAGATCTTTTGGCACTTCCTGCAGCATTCTGCTGGCTTCCTGAGGGTCTCTCCTGGATTCATCTAATGGCAGGTAAGGTACCCCTTGCACCTAACCCCATTGATCAATAGGATCAATGGTTTGTTATCTGCAAATTTGCTATCCACAAGGATTTCCAGGAACCTCACCTTAGCGGATAATGAGGACTGACTGTAGTTTTAGTTGCCTCTCTTGGGCCATCTGTTTGTGCTTCCCCATCAGTGGTGCTGCATGCTATGGATTGGTAAGGAGTGGGGCTGTGAGGTGGCAGTACTGTGTACACTTTCACTTTCCTGGGAGCAGAGGTGTGAATAGTTCCTCTTCGGAACCATTTGTAGCCAACGTAGCCTCTATTTTGCTCTGGGCACTGGGAATGGCTCTGAAGAGGAGGGGGAGCGGCTGCTTGCAAAACCTAGTGGTGTGTCCCCCCCCCCTCTAGGCACACCTCTGCCCTAGAAGAAGGAATGGGGGAGGCAGCCACCAGATCACAAAGCGGTGGCTGCCGATGCCGCCTCCTTCCTTGGGTAAACCCGGAAGTGACGTCATGATGTCATGTCATGTCATGACATCACTGCCTTGGGCGCCAGGGCCGTTAGCTATACCTCTGCCTGGGAGTCGATCTCATTGAACACAATGAGTCCTACTTCTGGGTAGACAAACATGGGCTTGATCTGGACTGGAATGACGCTTGGATACGCGGAACGAAACATTTGTAAATGGAGAGGCTGCACAATGGTTACATCTCATTGTGATCTGTTCTTCCCGTTCACCTGTACATCTCGTCGTCTGTCCTTTCCAGTCTTGACTTTCGCTTTTTCTTTTTCTTCTGCCATGTCACGACGGCAAGTTTCTATGGCTGGTTTGGGTAAGGCTGTCTCCCGGAGTCCGTCGCCCATGTTTCACAAGAAGATTCCCGTCATTACCGAGCTGAGTAAGTCCTTCTTTTGGAGAGCACATTTCACCCAAGTTTCACGTTTCACCTCCTGCATTATTTAGTGCCTCCCCCCCACTTTAGAATGCCGAAAGAGAAAGTGACAGCACACACCATGTCCCAAGGAACATTAAAAGCGTAGACTTAAACGTGAATGCAGTAACTTCGAAGGCATCTGGATTGTGCATCGGGGGGGGGGGATCTCCGCAGTGCCATCTCCACAGTGGGACCCACTTTTTAGAATGGCAGTCTGCCCGGGACCCACAAGAAGCGATGCCATGGCCTGAAGTGCCATCATCGTGACAGCAGAGCCTGCCGCTTTCCTGAGAATGCAGCAAAAACTTGGTTTATTCCTCAGCCATTTTCCAATAGCAAAGGGAATCAGAAAGAAAAAAAAAAGCCCATTTACAACCTTGACACAAGCAAAACAACCACCCTTTGCCAACACTGTAAATCTTCCCATATTTTCACTGTGACTGCTCTAGGTGCTTCGCAACGCACCGGAAATTAACTTGCAACCCACTGGTGGGTCCCGACCCACAGTTTGGGAACCACTGCCTTAAGGCATGAATCATTACCGGCTCTTTCCAGGGATTCCGCTGATCTACTTTTTGAGGTTTCTGAAAAGTTTCATACATGCTTCCCCCCCTTACAGAGATCGCGTCAACTGCACAGCTCTTTGAACAGACTGAAAACGATGCCTCTGGACACTTAAACTTCACTGAGCACTCAATCCAAGGGATGATATTCTCGGACAGCTTTTTGGATTCTCTGTTTTGCACGGTAAGTCCCTCCTAAGCAGTGATGTCATGCAGGGAGAACGCGGGGGAACTCAGTTCCACTAGTTAAAATTAGGGCTGACTCCGCCCACTTCACTCTCCCTCCTCCCCCCTCCCAATTCCTCTGCAAAGAGCTTTTCTTCTTGGTTGGCCGGCACTCAGAGGGTTAAAGGGAGCGACTTTAGGGGGTTCCTAGGGGGGCGAAGGCAGTGATGCCATTCAGGGGGAACGGACCAGAACGGGCGTTCCGGATCCTAACAGGCTGGTTCCGGGTTCCCGACAAGTGCCAATCAAAAGTGAGTTCCTGTTCCTAAATCATTTGAATGACACCACTGCTCCTAAGCCTTCTGTTCTCATCATGGGTCTCTTTTCTAATTGCCCGTCTTGACGAGACCAGTGGATCAATGATGGTCAAACATATTTCCGTGTCCTCCCCCAAAGTATTCCCATGCCTTGATAATAGCCCTCACAGTCCATCGATATTTCGGCTGAAATCCAAAGCACTTGAGGTTTGCCAGGGAAACAGAAACAATGACTAACAGGCAACTGAGTTCACAGACATAGAGCACAATCCTAAACTGGAGTTAGGCTGGCATAAACTAAGCCAGCAAAGTTCGGCCAGCGCAAGGACCACCATAAAGCATGTTTGGACCATTCTTGGAGTCAGGGAGGATGGCTCAGGTCTGTGTGCTGGCCTCTCTGACTCCGAGAGTGGTCCAAACATACTTTATGGTGGCCCTTGTGCTGGCCAAACTTTGCTGGCTTAGCTTATGCCGGCCTCACTCAGTTTAGGATTGCGCTCTCAGCTGCTGGAGCACAGTAGCCAAGCGACTGAAGTGTTTGATTGGGATTTAGGACATCCCTAGTTTAAATCAGAAATCACTCTCTTAACAAGCAAGTAAACTGGGAAAAACAAAAAGTTTGATGTGCAGTCTAGATTTTGTTTTGCTTCCTGAAGTCGTAAACTCAATCAGAAAAGAAATATAGGGTGCGCCCACTCGTCAGGTGGTGTGCCATGCCTACGGGATGAGGTAGACCTTCCTGCCAGCTCTACTTACTCAAGTGGTGTCGAAAAGCACTGTAAGGCACTTTTTCGACACCCAAGGCTGGACCCTTTGCCAGAATACTGGTGATCTCCTACCTCTAAGTCAAGCCAGTTGGTCTAATCCAGGGGTCTCCAAAGCATGGGCTGCAATGCAGCAGATGACACCCCTTCCCCATCCCGATGGGCGCGGAGCTTCCCGTCTCACAGCCTCTCCATTTTGCCGCCAATTGGCTGCAGAGACACTCTGGGCTTTTGTATCTATGCCCAGCATCTTTCTGCACAACCTTCTGGAACTCCCAGGCATAGAAGTGAACGCCTAGAGTGTCCCTTCCAGTCGAAAGGCTGCATGATGGAATGATCTGCGCCTCTCATGACAGGGAAGGCTTTCCCCAGATGCCAGGTTCAGCCTGCGTGTTGTAGTTTGGAGGCCCATGATCTGATCTAACATTATCGATGCTTATTTGCCAAGCCCAACTGGCAATAGATCTCTTGGCAGTAGCTATCTTTTCCACCCCTAATTCAAGCTGCTGGCACTGAACTTGGTCTCATTCTGCATACAGAACAGGTGCTCATCCAGTGAGATGCAGGCTCTTTCCTTGTTGGGGGGGGTCATCCAATCCGTGCCGTTGATTCATTTTTCATGTTTATTTTGACTGCTCGTCACTTTGAGGATCCCGACGAATATATTACATATAATACATAAATACGTCAAGCCTTATCTTGCTGCCGTGGGGCTTTCTGACAATGCCAGCAAGCATTGTGGAAAGAGCACAAGAAGAATCCAACTTAGGAAGGAAGAAAATATTAAACAGCAGCACACCTCTTTGGATAGCTGCTCAGAAGTCAGCATTGAGCTAGCACCCAGAGATCGTTCTGCAGGAGTGCGTGAACTTGGACCAAGCGATCTGCAGTGATGCTGCATTGATCAGAGGCAGATCTAAGGGCGGGCAAAGCTCTAAGTTTTGCAAGAAGCCTTACCTTGCAGTGGAAATCACTCCTCTCCTGCACCGTTTTAGCCAATCCTCACAGGGAACAGCAACATCTTGGCGTTGCTTACTGGCTACAGCAGCAAGGGAGAGGAGGGATTTACATGACAGGGTAAGGCTTCTTGCAACACTTAGAGCTTTGCCCTCCCTGTAGATCCGCCTCTGGCAATGATAGCCATGTTTACGCATGGATACAATTTAAAAATACGAGCAAATACAATTTTACCGTTCTCCAACACTGTGGCGTTCCTACAAAGGGGGGGAATGTTAAATATGCAACATGGCTAACAGAGCCACTTGTGGCTCGGAGAGCAAAGGCTCTGAGCCAGCTCTCCACGCCATGAATGACTCTGGAGGCAAGGGGGAGGGGCCGCAGTACATTTAGCATTCCCCCACATACACACACACCCTATAGGAATGCCACTGCTCCAATGCATTGTACCATATTGCTGGCAGAATGCCAGCACCACATGGAAAAGTGTAATGTCATTTGCAAGCTTGGCCACCTCACCACTTATCCCAGTCTCCAGGACATTTATGAACAAGTTGATAAGCACCGATCCCAAGACAGATCCTTGGGGCAGTCTGCTTTTCACCTCTCTCCAATTTACCCAGCGGATAATTAATCTGTGGAACTCCTTGCCGCAGAGGTGGTGATGGCATCTGGCTTAGGTGCCTTTAAAAGAGGCCTGGGCAGATATCTGGAGGAAAAGTCAATCACAGGCTACAGGCCATGATGGGTGGTGCAACCTTCTTATTTTAGAAGTAGGCTGCCTCGGAATGCCAGATGCAGGGGACTGGCAAAAAGATGCAATTATTGTTGAGTTGTGTGTTCCTTGAGGCATCTAGTGGGCCACTGTGAGATACAGGAAACTGGACAAGTTGGGCCTTTTACCTGATCCAGCGGGGCTCTTGTGTTCTTAGGATAGCAAACTCTGTTTTATTTACCTCATATTTACCTCAGAGGTTTACTTCAGAAATTTACCTCAGCATGCCAGATACAAGGGAGTGGCAACAGGATGCAGGCATCTTGTTGTCTTGTGTGCTCCTTGAGGCATCTGGTGGGCCACTGTGAGATTAAGGAATCTGGACTAGATGGGCCTTTGCCCTGATCCAGTGGGGCTCTTCTTATGTTCCCACAATGCCATTTTAAATCAGCTCTCTGTTAGATGTCCCGAAATCTCCCGTCCCTTGAAGGGAGCTTCGCCTTCTGTGTAGACATCTCTCTTCCCTTGTCTCTCTTTTCACTTTGCAAACTCCCACAGTGTATAACTCAGCAAATAAAGTCGAGAACGCAGGTGACACACAAATCCTATTAATTCGCCCAAGTATGTAAATGCAATCCGTTTGATGTCAAAGAAGTGTAGCAGTGATATGTTAAAGAGCTCAGCGCCCTTCAACTAAGTATGTAAAGAGGCAATTCCCTTGGAGCCAGATAAACCCAGCGCACGATGTGGGATAACTCCAGATCACTTGCTGCTTTGGAAAGGTTGAAAAGGGCTCTAATGGTATTAGAGTACCACACTTGCCGGCATCAGCTATCTGTTCAACAAGGAGCTTTCAGTTATGGGGAGGCTGCAGAGACTTCATGCCCTTTACTTTTCTTTGACTGTGGGCACAGTCCTAACCTGGAGTTGGGCCAGCACAGTTAGGCCAGCAAAGTTTGTCCAGCACAAGGGACGCTGTAAAGTATGCTTGGACCACTCTTGAAGTCAGGGAGGCCAACCTGGAAACTGTGGAATGATCTAATCCCAAAGGACGCAGACAAGGGGCTGACTGGAAAGTGGCCAGGACCAAACTCACACAGATGATGATGATGATGATGATGATGATGATGATAGTATTTATATACTGCCTTTCTTTGGTCATTAGATTGCTCCTCTGACTTTAATTCAAGGCAGTTTACATAGGCAGGCTTTATTTCTCTAAACCCGCAAGGGATTTTTACAAATTACAAAGAAGTTCTGTCTTTCAAGGACTACAACAACATACAGATGGAACTTTCATGGTCTAGTCCTTCTTTCTGGCCGCACGATTGCCTTCCTGCTGGCTGATACAGCTTCTCTGCTCCCACCAAAGAAACAGCTGGCCCAGCACAACTCCTCTCTCACAGGCAGCTGGAGACAGCTCTTATCAGTCACAATTCTCAAGGTCTGCCGCTCACAGAAGCTTCTGATTATCTTGAACGGGCGACCTTCAGATCTTAGCTTCAGGCAAACGGAGGCCTTAACCCTCTCGACTAAACCTCCTGCACAGTGGACAGCCTCCTGGCAGAGAACAAGCTTTGCATGGCAAGGTCCAGTTTGTATTCCAAGGGCATCATTTGATGATGTCCCGATGACTGATGGCACTTCCTGCTTGATGATGTCATTTCCGGCCACGGCAGACGTGTGCCGTCCTCCCTGACTCCAAAAGTGGTCCAAACGCGCTTTACGGTGGCCCTTGTGCCGGCCAAACTTTGCTGGCCTACGTGTGCCAGCCTAACGCCAGGTTAGGATGGCACCCTTAAACAGCGAAGCCCAACTCTAGGCCATGTGTTAGTGAGGCCGTGGCATCAGTTCCCGTGGGTCCCGCACAGATTGTCATTCTAAAAAGTGGAATCTAGGTCTCTTGATTCCAAGAGGATAGGTGTTTTCCATCCTCTGTCTCATCTAACACTAGTGGGTCCACTGTATTCTCTGTCTACTGTATCTTTCCTTTGCAGACCTTCCATAACCACTACGTGTTAGATTTGCTCCAGACCCTGGTGACCGGGGGGACCAACCCAGAACTGGAAGAATATTTCGAAGAGGAGAAGTCCCTTAGTGGCACTTGTTTGAATACGACGCCCATTGGACTTCGGGACAGGTGCAAGCTGGCACTTTTCCCAGTGGCAAGCAATCCGAGCTCACTGCAAGGAATGCAGGTGAGTTGAGCTCAGAGCTGGCCGGCTGCATTCGTGCTCTCCTTCTTTGATGGTTACTGGCCACTGCGGGTGAAAGTCTTAGAAAGTTCGGCAGTTATATTGCATCTGCTCCTGAATAAACTAGCAAACTACAGTTCTACAAGCGCAATCCTAAGCTTTGGAGCGCTGGGGAGCCTCCCGGGGGCAAGGGTATGTTTGCACCCTTGCCCCACGGGGAGGGGGGCTCCAGCCTTCAGCTATGGGCTCCTCGGATCTGCGGTTCTCAGTGTGGTTCTCATTGAAAATGCTTGAAAGGGGAAAGTGATGCAAATCAAACGGATGCAAGTCAAGGTATTGCTTGATAATGGGACTTACTGTGAGAGCGCAATCCTCACCTGGCTTCAGGCTGGCACAGTTAGGCCAGCAAAGTTTGGCTGGCACAAGGGCCGTCGTGAAGCGTTTGGACCACTCTCGGAATCAGGGGGGATGGCGCACGTCTGTGTGCTGGCCTCTCTGACTCCAAGAGTGGTCCACGCATACTTGACGGTGTGCCGGCCAAACTTTGCTGGCCTGAACTGTGCTGGCCTAACTCCAGGTTGCGCTCTGAGTCGATGCACACAAAATTGCGCTCTGAGATGACGGTGCTGCGTTGGTGGGAATGCCTGCAGCAATCTCCGCACCCGGCCCAGGAAGTCTTCTGCCAGACTTGTTTTGGCTTTTAGTTGAAGCCACGGCTATCAAAATCATTTGCTGCATTGCAGCAGCAGCATAGCTAAAGGGGGTGGAACAGTAAGCATTGCAGGCGAAACAATGACCCCTGTAAGCACCTTCTTCCACTCGCCATCAGAGCCATCCCAGGCGGTGGTGGGATCACTTTGTTGCCATCACTGCCCAGAATGGCCCCAACAAGTGGGAGGTGATGCTTAAAGGGTCCAATGCTGCACGAGCCATATATACCATGCCACTATGCTACTGCTGCCCTTGAGATCAAATATGCTTTCCCTTTCTTCTTTGCAGCTCTTTTTTGGGGATGTCTACTTGAAAGCACTGGACATGTTTGGAATCCTTTGCTTTGGCCTCTACCGTCTGAAGGAGGGTCCCAATCCATATGAAAATAGGGAAGTGTTTCAGTCTTATTTGTATTTATGATGATTAATAAATAGTTATAGGCTGCTTTTCAATGCAAAACGTAGCTCACAAAGCTGATGAAGACCATTGCCAGAGAAGGCAAAAACTAAGTGATCTACTGAGTGTTTATAGGCTCTTATTTATGTGATTCTTTATTAGTAATTAGTTCTGCATAAAATGCACACGTACCTTTCCCTCATTTGTGCCTTCTGAATTTTTATAGGTATATCTATATCTATATCTGATTACTTAGATCAGTGTTACTCAAACTGTGGGTCGGGACCCACTTGGCGGGTCGCGATCTGATGTTAGGTGGGTCACGGAAAGCTGGGAGCAGCCATCTTGGAAACTGCAGACCTTGCTCTATTCCTTTTGTGAGGTTCACAGTTTGAATTTTCAAGTGAGGGTTTTTTTTAAAATTGTTTTTTAGTTCAGTGCTTTTACATCATATTTTGTACTCATTTTGGTTTCTGTCAGGGATGTTTCATGGTGGAACAATTGCTGCAGTCCAAGAATGCCAATTTGCTTTTCAGGAGTGTCATTTTATTATGTTATAATGACAGCACTTCCTGCTTGATGATGTCATTTCCTGCCACAACATCATTTCCAGGTTAATGATATCACTTCCTGTGGGTCCCGACACAAGTACCATTCTAAAAAGTGGATCCTGGTGTAAAAAGTTTGAATACCACTGACTTAGATGCTCCACATTCTCACATCACTGACGGGTTTTTTTTTTTTTCAAAAACAGGTACGTGATTGCTCGGCCACCCACCTTCTCCGAGATCTTCCCTTCCGATCAGATCTTTTGCCTGGCTCCATTCAACATCTCGGCGAGGGACCTGGTAGTTGTCGTCAGCGCGATTCCATTCAGGCGACGGAAATCCACGGGCAAATCAAAAATGGTGGAATCATCCAAACCCCAAACTGTGTACAAATAAAGAATTTATTCTTTGCAGGACTTGTTCAGAGTCCTTCTTTGCCATCATCTGATGTTCAGTCTGTCCAAGACCTCCTCTTTCCCAACAAGTCTAAGAGCGCAACCCTAAACTGGAGTTAGGCCGGCATAAGCTAAGCCAGCAAAATTTGGCCAGCACAAGGGCCACCATAAAACGTGTTTGGACCACTCTCAGAGTCAGGGAGGATGGCGCACGTTGTGTGCTGGCCTCCCTGACTCCGAGAGTGGTCCAAACATACTTTACGGTGGCCCTTGTGCTGGCTAAACTTTGCTGGCTTAGCTTATGCTGGCCTAACTCAGTTTAGGATTGCGCCCTTAAACAGTGACGCCCAACGTCCAGGTGTTCAGCTGTTGGTGAGGCCATGGCATCCCTTCCCATGGGTCCTGCACAGATTGTCAGCAGCTTGTCACAGCCTGGCATTCCATCTCCCATCCCAAAACAAGACCCTGGATTGTCCTGCTTAGCTTCAGGCAGCACCAGCAGCTCAACCATCAGTCCACACCTTCTGTCCACACCTTCTGATCCCGGAAGCCTTGGGATCGGTCATGAAGGTGCAGGTTGTCACTCCCTCAAGACATGACACCCAGGGCAATGTAACCCTCCCTGTAGAGACCACTTGCAGCACACAAACCAGCTGTGGCACATGAATGGCCATCGCTGTACGATAGAATCCCCCAGTGCAAAACGTAGCCTGCCACTGAAAGCACACTCAGCTGCACAAGCGTTCGCAAGTGCAACCCTGTTCACCAGGAGGTCTCAGGACATAGTGGAGCTGGAAAAGGTGCAGAAGAGAGCGACAAAAATGATTATGGGGCTGGGGCACCTCCCTTATGAAGAAAGACTGCAGCGTCTGGGGCTCTTCAGCCTAGAAAAAAGGCGCCTGAGGGGGGACATGATTGAGACATACAAAATTATGCACGAAAGGGACAGAGTTGATAGAGGGATATTCTTTTCCCTCTCTCCAAACACCAGAACCAGGGGGCATCTGCTAAAACTGAGGGTTGGGAGAGTTAAAACAGATAAAAGGAAGTACTTATTCACCCAGTGGGTAGTTAATCTGTGGAACTCTTTGCCACAGGAGGTGGTGATGGCATCTGGTCTTGATGCCTTTAAGAGGGGATTGGACAGATTTCTGGAGGAAAGGTCCATCGTGGGCTATAGGCCATGATGGATTGTGCAACCTCCTTACAAAGGTGGTGGGCTACTTCAGAGTACCGGGTGCAAGGGAGTGGCTACAGGATGCAAGCATCTTGTTGTCTCATGCCTCCCTGGGGCACCTGGTGGGCCGCTGTGAGATACAGGAAGCTGGACTAGATGGGGCTTTGGCCTGATCCAGCGGGGCTCTTCTTATGTTCTTATGTTCTTATGACTCCAATTGTGGAAGCACAACTGACAGTTGCCATTGTGGTTTCTAATGCCAGCATAAAACCCCTACAGATGCACAACACTTTGAGCACAGCCTTGGCATTGTTTTACAAAGCGACGGGGGTAAAAAGGAAAGGAGGGTGGCGGTATTTTTGTGTTTGCTTTTATTTTTTCCCCTCTCCTTCCCCCTAACGCTAATTCGGTTTGAAAGACTGCAGCTTGAGTCCAGCCACCACATACTGAGAAGAAAGGAACCTGAGCAGCTGACGCAGAGTTCAGACTAAACTAACTGCAAAATCCCTGGAGACGTCCCAAGGTAAATCTGATAGTCTCTGTCATTTATAATCATGATCAGGCGTCCGAGCTCACTGGGTGTTTTTTTTTCTTTTTTTTAAACAGGGGAGCCAATTAAGCGCTCCCTGAAGCTGGAGACAAAGGTCTTCCCTTCTTTCTTGGCTTTAAAGGGAAAGCACCATGGACCATTGGGAAGAAATAGTGGGAATCGGAATCGTGGAAGGGCACGAACAAATGGGGTCCACGAGGGTCTCCGCTTGGCTATGTGCAAATAGAAGATCCTATGCAGGATGCAGTCCTCTGTGCCCTTCACAATGCATGGGTGGGGGGTTCAGGATGCGCCAGGAAGCCCTGCACTCATCCTCACACACACACACACACACACACACACACACACACACACACACAGGTACGGTATTTTGTCTGCAGTGGCAAATGCTGGACCTTGAGAGGTTCCCACTGGGATAGGAAATGCTGTTTCTTCATAAGAACATAAGAGCCCTGCTGGATCAGGCCAGAGGCCCATCTAGTCCAGCTTCTGTATCTCACGGTGGCCCACCAGGTGCCTCAGGGAGCACATGAGACAACAAGATGCCTGCATCCTGTCGCCACTCCTTTGTATCTGGCATTCTGAGGCAAATTTCTGAAGTAAGATTTTGAGGTAAATAAAACAGAATTCTGAGGTAAGCATGAGGTAAACAAAACAGAAACTGCTATCCTATCTGTGAGGAGGGAGCTCCACTGGAACAAGCCAAAGCCCATCTAGTTCCAGCTTCCTGTGTCTCATAGTGGCCCACCAGATGCCTCAAGGACCACACAAGACTAGATACTTGCATCTCGTTTCCTCTCCCTTGCACCTGGCACTCTAAGGTAGCCTACTTCTACCTTAGAAGTTAGGAGGAGGTTGCACCAGCCATCATAACCTATAACCTGCAATTGACTTTTCCTCCATAAATTTGTCCAATCCCCTCTTTAAGGCACCTAGGCCAGATACCGACACCACCTCCTGTGGCAAGGAGTTCCACAGATTAATTATGCATTGGGTAAAAAAAAAAAGTATTTTGTCTGTTCTAAGAATTCAGCAATCTTGATGGTAGAATTTCTCCCAAGGCCCAACATTTATCCCTGCAGACAAAGACGATACAGGTGAACGGAGCAAGTCAAGATGGGTGGGACTTAATAACATACTCACAGCCCCACTCCCAGCTCACACAGACGAAAACATCTCATTAGGGCTTGAGGTGTTGCCGTTCTCAGTGGCAGGCCAACAGCTCATGCTTCTAATATCCAACAGGTCATTGATAGGTCAGAGTCGCTCTCCCAGGTCTCTGACCTGAGGCCCTTTGCGCATGAAACACTTTGCGCTTTCAGAAAGACCGCACAAATGCTAAACATTCAGAGCAAAAAGAATTGCTTGGATAACGAGAAGGCATTGATTGACGGGAGTCATTAATTTTCCGAATGATTCACTGCGTGCCATCTTGGTTCACATCTTTCCGTTCTCCGTCAAGCACAAGGAAAGGTGTTTGCTGACCCAGCTATAATGCAAATGCTAACTATCTGTGTAATTCCACTTTGTCCTGGGACGTTCGGATAGCAAATGGGTCAGGCTCGACATATGGGTAAACATGGCACCAGCCCCCAATCTAAACTTCAGACAACCTGTTGATCAAATATTGGCAAGCCTAAGCTGTTGCTGTAAAATAAGGGTGCAACCTGCATCCCAGTTCCACCCCCTCCCTGGGCTGGCCAATGCTGCTACCAGTGTCAGCCCTGGTGTGGGTGTCCAGGAGAGTGTTCTCGCACCGGCGCTATGTGCTCAGAGCCGATGCAAATGGCTAGCATTGGCCCAAAGGGGCATGTTGGATTGTGCTCTAAGAAATATTGCCGATCATCCGTGCTAACAAATATATTGACATATTATCTGGTTATTTTTTTACACCAGTGTTGCCTTTAGTACATTAAACCACTGCTGCTGGGCTTTCTGACCAGAAGGTTGGGAGTTCGGGACCACATGACGGAGTGAGCTCCTGTCGCTTGTCCTGCCAACCTAGCAGCTCAAAAACACATAAAAATGCGAGTAGATAAATAGGGAGCACTTCGGTGGGAAGGTAACGGCGTTCCGTGCACTATGGCGTATAGTCATGCCGGCCACATGACCATGGAAGCTTCTGTCTAATATGCCTCAGAACTCATCCCAGAAGTCTTAGGATCTGTCACGAAGGTGCAGGTTGTCACTCAAGACATGATACCCAGGGCAATGTAACCCAGGCCAAACGTTGCTAGCCTAACTGTGCCGACTTAACTCCAGGTTAGGATTGCGCTCTTAGAACCTATTTAGTTTTGAATCTGTGCTCTTCAGCCTTTCTCATGCCACGACCAGGGAGGACATCTGCAAGAACAAAACTATGAAATGCACGTACAACACATTGGATTCTGATTTCACTTTCCTTCCCAGCAGGTGGATTGGCGGCTGTTGACAGCACCTTCCAGCACTTTTGATGAATTTTCATCACGGAGGTGTTGTAGCTTGTGGCATTTCCATAATAGAGAGACAGCTCCTTGTAAACAAGGAACACGAAGCCCCTCCCCTCATTGCATAATGGCTGTGAAAAAGGCAAACTCCCAGGTGGGGCCTCGCTCGAGACAGGTGAGAAGAAGGCGTTGAAAGACAGGAGATGTAAAAGTATTTTTTGAAGTCGTGCCCAGGCATCACAGATCTAATCTTGAGTTAAGGGAAAGGAACTTGAGATCATCTGTCACTCAGGGTTTAAACTTTGCTTTGGGAATTTCCAGCCCTTCAACCTGACAAGGTGGGTGGCTCAGCTGTATGCTGAGCAGGGTAGAGTCTCTCTCTCTCTCTCTCTCTCTCTCTCTCTCTCTCTCTCTTCTGGGGTGTGTTCCTTTGATTTTTCTAGCAATGCCAAGGCCAGGAGAGACATCATCTTCTTGACTTGTCATTTCCAATTGCTCCTCAGTGGGATGTTGCTGATCCATGGAGACAGTGAGAGAGACGAGCTGGGTAATAGCAGTGGTGTGACTGGGGACAACAATCCTAATGGCAGGCAATGAAACTTTATGTCGAAAAGGCTAAGCGGATCAAAAGAGTTTAATGTCGCAGGTCACACTGCAAGGGCATGGCCAAAGATGACTGACACTCATTCGACAGAGTGTCAACCCTGATTTCCTACTCCAGTACAAAACCTGGTATGCATTAGCCTATATTGGCTGACAAACTCTGGCTAGGGCTATAGAATGAGTGTAACGTAAATTTTACTATAGCCAAGAGCTTACCAAACTTTTTAGCAGCAGCAAGGCCGGCCTTAAGCCAATGTGACCAATGCCATCACATTGGGCCCCGTGCTTTGGGGGCCCCTGCACCAGTGCAGTGAGCATATGGCTTGCTGCTGCAGTCAGGATCTCTTAGGGTTGTATGTAGGTCAATGAGGCCAGCAGAGCAGCTTTACCTTGGGCCCTCTCGACTGCCCCAGCTTCTGAAGTGCCCAAAATGGGCCTCCTGGAAGCAATTGGCAGTGACGTCATCCCATCACCACCAACTATGTCCAGGTGCCACACTTTGTGTGTGGCACCACAAGTGCTCTTCTTGGTAAGTGGGGGGGGGGTCCTGTGGGGAGTGTGTGTGGGGGGGCCCACAGGAATGCCCCGCATTGGGCCCAGCAGCAGGACCCACCTTGTAACATAACAAGCTATCATGGACCACTAGACAAAACAAAATGGAGAAATGGCGGTCAAGTACCATCCCCCCCCAAACTTTTACCATCATTGCAGGGTGGCTGGACCAGAGAGCAAGATGTGCAGTTAGGGATTTCAGACAAAAGGCTGAAGAGCACGTGTGAATCTATGGGGGCTGTGAAATGTCGAACACTTTATGAGTGTTTTGAGCTTTTATTTTGGAACACCATGCATTTTGGGGCGCTATCCTTTTTCTGCTCAACTCCCCTTGGTTAGCAGATTTAAAGGGTCCTCAGACTTCTGATCGCATTGGGCTCCACCTCAGAAACCTCAGGTTTCGGCAACCCCACTGACAATCTCATTTTTAGTTGACGGACCATGACAAATCACTGTCTCTATATTGGGTTTTTTGGACTGGGAGAGAAGGTGACGTTTCACAAGTGTAAATGTTTAGAGTTGGCCATCTTTAGGGCTGATCTTTCTCCTTAGGTCTCTAGATATTTTTATCACTTCCCCCTGGCCATTATAGCATGTAGCCATTATAGCCCCCCCCATTTTCAATTCCTTCCAGCGTCTTGTCTCGATGTCCTTTATGTGCAAATGCGTCCCTATTTTGCAAGGGATGGAAACTGGGGGAACGTGTGTTGAGGAAGGTAAAAGCATTATTGGGTCGTGTCCTTTTTTGCATAATGCTATTATCACCAGGACGCCGCCGAGATAATCGTGTTAAGCATGTGCTCTGGAGCATCAAAGTGCATTGTCGTACCTTACTTTTTGATGTTGGAGGGGTTTACGTTCTTTCAAAGGGACAAGGTACTCCAAAAAGGCTGATCAAGGCAGAATGCGCGTGATGGACTGAAAGACTGGTGAAGATTTCTGCCTTTCATGGATGTAGCATTTCCCAGTAAGAAACTTTATCTCAGTGGCTCCCAGACTCAGGGCTGGCTCTAGGAGTGGTGGGGCCCAATGCAGGGCATTCCTGTGGGTCCCCCCCACTCCCCACAGGGCCCCCCACTCACCAAGAAGAGCACTTGTGGTGCCACACACACAGTGTGGCACCTGGAAATAGTTGGTGGTGACAGGATGGCGTCACAGCCAATTGCTTCCGGGAGGCCCATTTTGGGCACTTCAGAAGCTGGGGCAGGTGAGAGGGCCCAAGGGAAAGCTGCTCTGCTGGCCCCACTGACCTACAATCCTAAGAGATCCTGACTGCAGCAGCAGGCAATATGCTCACTGCACTGGTGCCCCCCCCCCGAAGCGTGGGGCCCGATGTGATGGCATTGGTCACATTGGCTTAAGGCCAGCCCTGCCCAGACTGTAAGCCATGGGAGCTGTGAGATCCTTATAAAAAAAGTGCCCCTCAGAGATGTGCTGGCCCGGGGATGGGGATGGGGATGGGGATGGAGATGGAGATGGGGATGGGGATGGGGATGGGGATGGAGCTGGCCCAGGCATGCAGCCCTGATTTGGCTAAATAGCATGCGTAGATCCAAGGAGCCCATTGGGCAGCTGGTGCCTACCCTGGGGTAAGGGCACACACATGCCCTTCCCTGTGAAGGGTCCAGGCGGTTCCAACTTGCGCTGTATATAGCGCAGGCACACCGGCCTGCCGGCCCCAGCACCAGTTAGGATTGTGCCCATAGTGGATCCCCTGCAACAATTCAGTACTGGCTGCATAGTCTGAGCATTAAACATCGACTGGACCCCGACGTCCTACCTTCTTGCAGTTTTCAAGCGGTAGTGGGGGTTCGCGCACCATAAAAGGAAGCCGCACCAGCAGCACCAGTCTCCTCCATCAATCACGATCCCAGAGCTGCCAGAAGTCATGTAACTGCTTAAAGAACTCAGCAGCCCTCTGGCACTTAGAGGGGAGGGGGGGAAAGCCCATCTAATTAATCACAGGTGAAACCGCTTGGCCTCACTCCAAAAGGCTCAGAATTTCTGCCAAGCTTTGATGCTAATTTTCTTCCTACGTAACCCCCTAAAGAAATTTACAATTAAGTAATTAAAGTGATGAATAAAGAGATACTTAGTAAATGGAGGGAAGATTGGAGAGGGAGGGAAAATCCCAGGCCATCTTCTCCCCTCCTGAATGAAGCACGTTCCTTTCCATGTGCACGGTCCTTTCGGCCTGTGGGTTGTCCATGAAACGAAGGCACCAACTGCCATAAACCCAGGCGCCATATCGGCCGTTGTTCACTGAGAACAGTTCTGAGGTTCTGGAATTGGCCCCTCATAAATTACCATCCCTATTTGCTGTGATTTTTGCCTTCTGTAAATCTGGAGGTGGTGCTTGTATCATCATTTCCAGGGTTCAGACCTCTCTTCCTCCATCTGCAGGGTCTCTGAAAATTAAAACTCTAAGAGTGCAATCCTAACCTAATCCTAACGAGTTAGGACGGCACAGTTAGGCCAGCAACGTTTGGCCGGCACGAGGGCCACCATAAAGCACATCAGTGGGGCGAGCAGAGCAGCCGCACCTTGTGCCCTCCCACCTGCCCCTGCCTCCAAGTGGCCCAAAATGGGCCACCTGGAAGCAGTTGGTGGTGATGCCATCATGTTGGCACCAACTATTTCCAGGTGCCATGCTTTGTACGTGGCACCACAAGCGCTCTTCTTGGTGAATGGGGGGGGGCATGCAGGATGGGTGGGTGGGAGCCACGGGAACACCCTGCATTGGGCTCCTCCTCTCCTTGCTCCTTGGACCTCTCCTTGCCACCAGAAGTGGTGATGGCATCTGGCCTAGATGCCTTTAAAAGAGGCCTGGACAGATTTCTGGAGGAAAAGTCCATCCGAGGCTACAGGCCATGATGGTTAGTGCAACCTCTATACTTTAGAGCTAGGCTACCTTGGAGTGCCAGATGCAGGGGAGTGGCAACAAGATGCACGTATCTAGTTGTCTTATGTGTTCCCTGAGGCATCTGGTGGGCCCCTGTGAGATGCAGGAAGCTGGACTAGATGGGGCTTTGGCCTGATCCAGTGGGGTTGCTCCTATTTTCATATGCTCCTATAGCCAGCCCTGCAGAAGACTTCATCATATTTAAAACCTCCTCTGGCTGTTACTAAAAGCTACATAGCTATGTAGGATACGAATAAAACATTCAGCCCTACAAGGAATTCCACCGAAGAAAGACAGTCTTTCCTACCCCCTTTTTTCCACCTTATGAAAGTGCCTTCCTGGCTGACTTGATCTTGACTCTGCGGAGATTCAAAATAAGGATGAAACGCCCAGGAGAGCCAAGGGTGATGTGGTCCCTCACTTGATTTGCAATGGCCTTGTGCTTTATCGTTTTAATAACGGCAATTATAATTTGAATTGGTCAGTTCTGGGGACTTCACTGTGGCAAGAGAGAAAGATGACGGGAAGACACTGTCTTTGCCCGCTAATGTAGCGAAACCCCCTGCCAGGGGAACTCAGCAAGCTACAAGTTCCTGGAACCAGGGTTAATTAGCTCTTGGTGGAGCCTGGCCACCTAGGGAAATGATTTAGAACATGCAGGGATTTTAATTTTGCTCCAGGGCAGAACATATCTCTGCTGTTGTCCGGCTTCTCCCCTTTCTTGGGAGAGAGAGAGAGAGAGAGAGAGAGAGAGAGAGAGAGAGAGAGAGAGAGAGAGAGAGA
>JAJKFI010000062.1:3801837-3820715 GCA_029204185.1 Lerista edwardsae | reverse complement strand
AGAGAGAGAGAGAGAGAGAGAGAGAGAGAGAGAGAGAGAGAGAGAGAACTAACAACTGCTTACTGATTATTTTGACCTGCAGGTATGCCGACCTTTTTGGATAACACCAAAGGACGGTGCAGGTAAGGATAGCCAACCCATGCCATCTGTGCCACTCGGGCACACAAACACTTTCTAAGTGGCACATGTAAAGTCAGCAAATAGTTTTTGGGGGAAAAAAACATTTAAACAACAACAAGAAAGCCCCACAGTAGTTTAGAGTTTGCTTGATTTCTCTGCTACTCCAAACAAAGAATGCCCCCATGTTTCTAATGCTGCCATGGGCAGCCATGCCTCCTCTGCACCATTTTGGCCACTAGTGCAACAAGCTGAGCTTGTTGCCCCTCCAAATGTGTTGCCTGGTGCAATTGTACTCATTTGCACCACCTTTGCTACGCCACTGGCCTTTTCCCCCTCCTGAGCTTGGAAGCCTGAGATGGGGTTGCTCAGACATGCGGCAGCCATTTTGCCGGTGTGGATCTGAGTCAACCCATTGGGCAGGCTGTGGTTTTACTTGTGGTAAGGCAAAAAAAAGGCACAGCTTGAGGCAAGGCTCCCACTCCTTGCCTCAAGGAGACCTCCAGCCTGCTCCTTCCCAGTGCTGGATACAGCATTTTTTGAGCAGCTCTGCTTGGTTTGGCAAGTACCTGCACACTGAGAGAGCAATCCTAGCCTTGAGTTAGGCCAGCACAAGTTAGGCCAGCAAAGTTTGGCTGGCACAAGGGGCACCATAAAGTATGTTTGGACCACTCTTGAGAGTTGGGTCTTCAGCTAGCTCTTGCTCCTCCCTGACTCCAAGAGTGGTCCAAACGCGCTTTACGGTGGCCAGCTGAATTTTGCTGGCCTAACTGTGCCGGTCTAACTCCAGGTTAGGACTGTGCCCTCATCTATTCTTGCTCCTTAAAGAATAGGTCATCCTGAGAGAGCGCAGTCCTCACCTGGAGTTAGGCCAGCACAGTTAGGCCAGCAAAGTTTGGCCAGCACAAGGGCCACCATAAAGCGTGTTTGAACCATTCTTGGAGTCAGGGAGGATGGCTCACGTCTGTGTGCTGGCCTCTCTGACTCCGAGAGTGGTCCAAGCATACTTGATGGTGTCCCTTGTGCTGGCCAGACTTTGCTTTATTTACCTCACATTTACCTCAGAATTTTACCTCAGAAATTTACCTCAGAATGCCAGATACAAGGGAGTGGCGTTTGGACCCCTCTCAGAGTCAGGGAGGATGGCACACGTCTGTGAGCTGGCCTCTCTGCCTCCGAGAGTGATCCAAACATACTTTACGGTCTCCCTTATGCCAGCCTAACTCATTTTAGGATTGTGCCCTGAGTGGGAAGGGAGTTTACAGGGCATGCTGTGGTGCCTGAAGCACTTGCCGTTTTGCCCCCTCCCTCTAGCTTTGCTACCGATTCGTTTTGAACAGGCTCAGTCCTTAATGATGGCAATGGCAGCATCTGTGGCAGAGAGGGAGGAGAGAGCAGGGAAATCCATAGCAAAAGACACATCCGTGACAGATCTGCGGAGTGGACTCGTCCCATTCCTCTGAGAACCATCCTCAGCCTACAGCCTGCTTTGACGCATGGCTCCGGCGATGACAGATTCTCTCCAGAGCTTTTTTTTCCTTTTCCTTTTGCAGGCAGCAAACAAATGCATTGTTCGCACTGTCAAACTCACTACGGCGAGGTGATGTCCGACAGCAACCATTGGTCTCATTTGTTCCTGTCGCTCAGCGAGGGTGTCGTTCAGATTGGCTGTCGAGGGGGAGGCGGGCCTGGCGTTGCCAACTCAAAGACGGGGAGCAGAGATCCTGCGGGTGTGTTGGGAGAGAAAGTTGCTTTGCTGGAGGTGAGCCAACGTGACTGGGGTTGCAATCCGAGACATACTTCCTAGGGAGTAAGCCCCATTGGACACAAAGGGACTTACTTCTGAGTCGACATGCCTAGCACTGTGCTCGATCTCCCTGTAATGAGGGGCAGCTCAAGTTAAATCAGTGGTGTCATTCAAATGATTTAGGAACAGGAACTCACTTTTGATTGGCACTTGTCGGGAACCCGGAACCAGCCACGGAGCCCGTTAGGATCCGTTCTGGTCTGTTCCCCCTGAATAACATCACTGCCTTTAACCCTCTGAGTGCCGGCCAACCAAGAAGAAAAGCTCTTTGCAGAGGAATTGGGGGGGGAGGAGGGAGAGTGAAGTGGGCGGAGTCAGCCCTAATTTTAACAAGTGGAACTGAGTTCCCCCGCGTTCCCCCTGCATGACATCACTGGGTTAAACTTTGGGCGGCCCTGAGCCAAGCCGAGCCACTCGGATTTGCCCCAGCAAGTTCACTTCACTTCAGCAAGTGGGGTAAGGGGATATCCAGAAATATCCCCTTACCCCAAGGTGCGCTCCAGCAGTCTCCCAGCTGTGTCGGATGCAGGGCAGGGCAGGGCAGTCAGCCTGCCTGCCTTTTCCAAAGCAAGTGAGGCTCTTAAATGTGCCCCCTCCCCAGTGCCATCGGAAATGCAGCAGCATCTCCATCTGGTTAATGGCCACCATCTCCCAGATTTACTGTCCCAGCCTCCTAGCATGTAATAAAGTTTTCAGCGGTGCCCCCGAGTGCCCTCTGCCACCCCAAACCCTCTCATCTTTCCATTTGCTTTGTTCCACTTGCGCAGGACGGCAACTCATAAACCTTTAGTCGAGTCAACCAGGTGGAAAAAACCCATTAGTGAAAGAAGCATTCATTCCAGGGCTGGGGGGCGGAGAAGCACAGGGGCCCACGGAGGCTGAGCACGTCCCCGATGGTTGCGCACAAAAATCCGCTGTGTGTGCTTTTCGTCGGAAAGCCGGTTTTGCTCAGCTCCTCAGGTGCTGTGCCGGGCCTCCGAGAAGCCTGGCAAATCATTCATCCTTGTGACAGGCGCTGGAACGCGCTGTGTACATAAGTGAAGAGGCAGCACTTTGCGTTTAGTACAAGGCGATGAAAGGGAGGCTTCAGTGCGAGGTGACCGTGCCAGGTTCAACACAAACAGGCTGCATTGATGGGGGAGCCTTGAGATTGGGAAGGGAAGCTTCCTCCAGAAAAAAAAAGGGGGTGTGTCCATGGCCTTTTGGCACCAGCTCACCTGTTGACGGAGAATGCAAGTTCCACGAAAAGGCTTATTTCAGCGGATTCCAAGCAACGTGCGACGACACAAAATGTCACAGGCAGGAAGTCACAGGGATCACTTACTTACCGTCCTCCTCCCCTTCCCTGCTGTTCCTGTTTACAGGAGAAGTCCACATTTTCTGCTATCTCTCTCTGCTACCTGCTTTGGGCCCTCCCCAGGAATGGCATCTAAATGATTTAGCAACAGGTACTCACTTTTGATTGGCACTTGTGTCGGGGCCCGCCCACTGGAAGTGAGGTCATAGCCAGAACCCAGGAACCACCCCCAGGGACCGCCGCACCTCCTCGGTAGGCTGTGCGGTGGCCTGGGAGAAGGCCCAGGAGTCCCGGGCCTTCCCCGGGGCCACCACGCGGGCTACCGATTCCCCCCCCGGAACCGCCGCGCCTCCTCGGGAGGGAGCCCCAGGCAGCCTACCTGCTCACACTGCTGCTGCCGTCGGTCTCCCTCACTCCACTGCCTGCCTGCCTGCCTGCCTGCCTGATTCTGAGAACGTGCAGGCAACTCAAATGTGCAGGCAATTCAAACGTTGCAGGGGGCGGGGCGGAGCGCTGACGGAGTCGACAAGTGGGCGGGCAAATGGGCGGGGCCAGCCCTAATCCTAGGAACGGGTACTCGCATATCCCCGCGTACCTGCTACATGACATGTCTGGCCCTCCCTATCTTTTGGGCTCATCGAGTTCGAAATAGTGTTGCTAACCCTTGCCAACTGGGCAAGAGGCACTTTTTCCAAGTGGTGTTCCTCTTATATTTAGCAGGGGGAGAGTAACTGTCCCTCTTCACCCCAGTACAGGGCGCAGTCCTAACCTGGAGTTTGGCCAACACAGTTAGGCCAGCAAAGTTTGGCTGGCACAAGGACCGCCGTAAAGCGTGTTTGGACCACTCTCGGAGTCAGGGAGGATGGCGCACGCCTGTGTGCTGGCCTCTCCGTGAGTGGTCCAAACACACTTAACGGTGTCCCTTGTGCCAGCCAAACTTTGCTGGCCTAGCTGTGCCGGCCTGACTCCAGGCTAGGATTGCGCCCTCATTCGTGATTGGTTCAAGCAGCTTCCAAGTGAGGAAGCTACTGTGTGAGCTTTCTCATGAAGAAGCTGTTTGAACCTGTCACGGATGCAGCTATGCCGAATCTCGGAAACTAGACATGAGGGGGCAAAACTGATGCCATTTTTGAAATCAGCTCCCCAAATACACCCAGGAATTCGTCTAATTTTTAAGACACCAAAATGCGTGTTGGCCTGTGTAATCAGACACGCCCCAAAAGGTAACTGAGCCTTGATTGCCAATATTAAACTTTCTCATAAAGAATGCTGGATATAATAAAAATAATAATAATACATTTATTTATATACCGCCTTTCTTAAGATCACTAGATTTCTCTAATGATTGAACTCAAGGCGGTTTACATAGGCAGACTTTCTCACAAACCCGAAGGTTTTTACAATTTAGAGAATGTTCTATCTTCCAAGAACAACACTCCTACAGATCTTTCTTTCTGGATTTAGCCTTCTTTCTTTAGCCACCCGTCTGTCGTCTGCTGGCTGATGAGGCTTCCCTGCTGCCACCAGAGATGCAGCTGATTTCAGCACACTCCTCCTCCCACGAGGCAGCTGAAACTCAGCTTTTAATCAGCCGCAGTTTCCAAGGTCTGCTGCTCGCAGAGACTTCCGGCAGTCCCGAGCTCACGACCTTGAGATCTTCAGGTGTTATCTTCGGGCAAACGGAGGCATTAACCCTCTCGGCTAAATCTTCTGCCTAAGATATCATAGCAAGGAAAAGAAGGAAGGAGGAAATGTGTCTGTTCTGATAAAGACTGAGCTCTAAACATCTCGCGTTGGCTGATGCCATCCTGAGTTCAAGTCTAGCAGGGCCGCGACGATCTCCCCCTAAATTAACACAAGTGTTTTCATTTTGACTTGTCTGGGATCGGAATGGAGCCATCTGGCTCGTGCTCGAGGTGTCAGAACCACTCACAAAACCAAACTCTAATCCTGAACGATGTAATCTGACTGGCTCCATTAAAGTCTCCGTTCCCTCTGCCTTCCAGAAACCAGATTCAGATGTGGCCATCCCATTACGGGCCAGACGGTTGCACAATCAAGAGCAATGGGAACAACGATGCCATTTGACCGAAACGGCCGTGCAAAATTGCCAAAAACAAAAGAGTATATGCAAAAGGATAACAGAGTAGCATGCTCCCTTGGTGTTATTCATCGGTGGAATATAACCCGATTCAGGGGGTAATCCTAAATTGCGCTGGAACAGGCAGACCAGCGGGCCTGTGCTGTGTCCAGCATAGTTTTGGAGAGGGCAGCAGCCTTGCATTTGCTGACGTCCCGCTAACCACACAAAGCCTCTCAAAGTGTGCCAAAATGAAATGTTTCGACACTTCGAGTCACGCTCGTGAAGACTGTCTCCAAACATTTGCTTCAAGTTTGACAGGCTCAAAATATTTTCGCTCGCAAATATTGAGGAATTCAGGTTTGTCGCACAAGGATGACAGCCATGTCACAATTCAGTCTGGTCAGGATTCTGAAATCTTGTGTGTTCTGGAAAACTAAAATTCGGGATAAGTGATGAACAGGGTTGATGGACACCTATTAAAGAGATAGGGGAACATTAAACAAATCTCTTTTTTTTACCTTGTTGCAGGAAAAAGTGTTCCTGTATCTTTAAAAAGGCATCCCCAGTATCCACGGTTTCAGGTATCCATAGGTGTCTGTGTGTATTTGGAATAGAACTCCAATGGATACTGAGGCATGCCTTTTTAAAGATAGGGGAACACCAGTGGTTTTGCTGCAAAAAGGTAAAAAAAAAAGATTTGTTTAATATTCCCCTGTCTTTTTAATATGTGTCAGTCAACACTGTTATATGAAGTAAATGCCTATAAAGTAAATTTCCCATCTCGAATGTTCTTTCTTCCAAAACTAAAAGCTAAAATTTGGTCAGTGCTGCCCCAGGACCTATTAAGAACATAAGAAGAGCCTCAAAGGCCTATCTAGTCCAGCTTCCTGCATCTCACGGTGGCCCACCAGATGCCTCAGGGAGCACACAAGCCAACATTCTTCCTGCATCCTGTTGCCCTGGCACCTGGCATTCTGAGGTAGTAGCCTACTTCTAAAACCAGCAGGTTGCACATGCCCATAATGGATTGTAACCTGTGATGGACTTTTCTTCCAGAAATCTGCCCAATCCCCTTTTAAAGGCACCTAGGCCAGATGCCATCACCACCTCCTGTGGCAAAGAGTTCCACAGACGGTAGGCAGTGAGGTAGGCAGCGAGGGTTTCAGTCAGAGACGTCATCCGGGCGCGCCAGGAACCGGAACACCCGGATGATTGGCAGCCCTCCGCCGCTATGGCAGAGGGCAGCCATGCCTCCCTGCACCTTCCTGAGCCTCGAATAGCTCCGTTTCAGAGCAATTCGGACGTGAGGGAGGGCGGGCAGGCCCAGGAGCAGCTCGCCCGTCCTCGGGAGAGGCGGCACGGCCCGGGCCCGTCCGCGGAACTGGCGGAACGGCGTACCGGGCCGTTCCGCCAGGATGACACCACTGGTTTCAGTTAGGTAGCTTCTGTTCTGGAGTAGGCTTCAATTACTAGTTTATGGCAAGATAGAGAGAGAGGAAAAAAGGGAAGGCAATGAAAAATTAAGTTGCCAATCCTGGAGAAGGAATCTGTCCCGACCAACAGTCTTTCTGGAAGCCCCTTGAATAGCATCAGAATGAAACAACTGGGACTTTTCTTTGGCAATTTCCCACTGCAGCCTCATGGATGCTTCCAGAGGGTTGTGCAGCTGTTATGGTGACGAAATGCAGTGCTCTGTGGAAGGGAACATTGAAGTGCACCTGGGAGCAAAGGATGAAACACGCTTGCATTAATGGAAAACAAATTCTTGGCTGTTGGGGTCAGATGAAACAGATGTTTGTAAGACTAGCCAAAGCAGGGGTCATGCCGGCGGAACGTTTTCTATAATGAAAGTAATAAATATGCACTGTGAGTCTTTCATGTTGTCTAGGTCAGTGCTATAGGTCATCTAACAGTCCAAATATTTCTGGCGTGGCATGTACCAAGTTTCCGAAACAGCGTACATAATATGTATCTATTTAAATGATTTGTATCCTGCTTTTCCTTAAAAAGGATCAAAGTGGCTTACAATAGTAAAACACAGGCATGCCCCTGTATCTGCTGGGGTTCCAGTCCAGACCGCTCCCCCCCCCCCGTGGATAGCTGGAACCATGGATACTGGGGACGGCTTTTTAAAGGGAACATACCAGTTTGGTTTTGCTGCAACAAGGTAAAGAAAGAGGTTTGTTTCACGTTCCCCTATCGTTTGAATAGGCGTCCCAGTTTGCATGGTCTCTGGGGATAACTGAAATCGTGGATCCTGTGAGTGCAATCCTAATCTGGAGTTAGGCTGGCACAAGAACCATTGTAAAATCTGTTTGGACCACTCTTGGAGTCAAGGAGGATGGCGCATTTCAGTGTGCTGGCCTCTCTGACTCCGAGAGTGGTCCAGACTGCTTGGGATGGGAAGGTGTCTGGATTTTGGATTTTTCTGGATTTTGCAATTATTGCAGAAATAGAATGAGAAGTGCTCCCTCTGGCTCTTTTCACTGTTACCAGTCTGGGCATCTGCTGGCCTCTTGGACATTTGTCAACCATGCCTGTCTAGGCACACATCACAGAGCAGAGAACAGAACTGACAACCTGTGCGTAGGAATGAGCACAAGACCTTCTTAGAAGAGGTTTTTAAGAAGTCTTGTACAAAGATGTCTGAATTTTGGATGTCTGGATAAGGGATCATCTGCCCATATAATGCTCAGCAATGATGTTTTGTATTAACTCCATTACTACCACTGACCCTGTGGCTAGAGGGAGCTACGTGGCTTTGGGTCAGAGATGAATGGTCCCTTGTAGTTGAAGACCATTACATGTTAAGCAATCGACAGTTGCAAACACCTGATGGTGCTATTCCTCCACCAGCGGATGTTTGTGTGTCAGAACGCAATGCCCAAACCCCATCCCTCCAGATGCAGGACCCTTCATGAAAATGTGCCGTGCATCACATTTGAGTCTTGTGCCTTTGGGACTGGACACTATAACACTGAAAAACTAGTCGTCTATTAGGAGGCTTCGTCGATCCAAGACTGGAGAACAGCAGAACGCTGCAGTGGGCCAACTGAAACATTTGTTCAAAGCACATCTCCCTATCCATGAAGTGGCCATTTCTGTTCTTCCTTGCAATGCTCAGCACTGAGGGTCTAGGAACAGTGGGGCCCAATGCATGGCATTTTTCTGGGCAACCCCACCCTTGTGCAACCCCACACACACACACCAAGAAAAGCACTTGTGGTGCCACGTGTGGCAGCTGGAAATAGTTGGTGATGACATGATGACCTAGATAGGCCTTGGCCTGATCCAGCAAGGCTTTTTAAAAATGTTCTTATGTAAGGACCCAAGCAAGATAGGAGAAGCTTCATGAGGAGGTTTCAGGCCCATCCTGTTATTCAGCGGTGTTATGCTGCCGGAACGCTGGGCAGGACATCTGGGTGACAACAGCCCGCCTGTTGCGTTCCAGAGCATTACGCCGTTTGCGTAACCAATTACGCCGCTTGCGTACGTTACACAAACAGCGTACCGCTGCGGAACGCAACGGGCGGGCTGTCGATCACCCAGATGTCCCGCCCAGCATTCCGGCAGCATAACACCGCTGCTGTTATTACAAATCCTTATCAAACTGACCCAGCAGTGCAATGATACTCTCAGTTAAAAAAAGAAAAAGAAAATTTGCAACCCTCCCACCAAAACATTAAGCAGTTTCCTTTTGGTGTGGTGCCCTCCCCAGTTTCTCTGCCTGCCTGGTCCAGTCTCCTTTGACCTCTGACCTCTGCGCCACCCAATTACATGCCAGCTTTTTGCAAATCGTCCACCAGAGTGACGCGCCAAGGCCAGCGTTGTCTTTGCATACACAAAAGCATCCGCGATGCCATCCATCAAGAAAGTCACTGCGAACAATCGATGGCGGGTTGTCGAGACGCTGGAGTGACACACAAGTGAAAGTTAGAAAGTGTCTTCTCCCCCCCTGTTTTTTTTTTTTTTTTGTGGTCCGTTCGTCCCCCTTTTCCCCCCCTTTCTGAGGTTGCCATCCTGCTTGATTCTGATTAATGTTGCTGTCAGGGTGGGATTCTGCCTGCCTGGGTAATGAGTTAGGAATGTATTCCCTGTCACAAACACACCAGATGTCAGGAGCAGAAGGGCCCGGGAATGCCAGAAACAATATATAGTTCCTTCCCAGTCCCCTGACAGGCCAATATGCTACACAAGGTCTAATTTATGTAGACAAAATGCAGGCAAGAGGCCGTAGTGGCAGCGGGCTATGCCAGAAAATCTGCACTACAATGCAGAAGGAGAGAGGTAAAAGGAGGCAGGATAACTAGATGGGACACTCAATAGCCGAGCACACATCAAACATCTTTAACAAGAATGGCCCAGGACCACTTTGACTTCATTAACCTATACTTTACATCATTACGGAAAGAAATCAGACCAGGCAGAGACTGTTCCGTAGCTTGAAAGGACTCAACTAGATCAGGCACTGCCAGTTGCCCTTCTCTGCCGTGATCCCCAAGTACCGCTCACGCCCCCTAGAGGTGCGGAAATCACCAGCAGTGGTTCGCCTTCCAACCCACAAAGCGCACATGGGCAGGGTGCACCTGGAAAGGCAGCATCCCATGCTCGAGAAGGTCCAAGCCATAAGACGTGGCCCAGACTCCTGGGAGATGCGTTGGAGGATCGGAACGCTGGCCCAATTGTGACAAAATCCCATCTGCCGGCACAAGAGACAGGGCCTTGTTGATGGCGGCCCCATGGTTTCACTGAGCCACTCCCACTTTGGTCGTTTTTAGGAAGAAGGTAGGAACGTGATTATTCGTCAAGGTCTACCCAGCTCGGCATACGTTATATTCAAAATATGGTGATCCTACTTTCCCCCCCTAAAATGGCACACTCAAAGCAGTGAACATAAGCTGAGATATATAAGAGATCCGTCCAAGGCCCTCTGCACATCCATCAGAGCACAATCCTATCCTGGCATTTGGCCGGCAGCAAAGTTTGGTTGGTACAAGGGACACCGTAAAGCACATTTGGACCACTCTCGGAGTCAGGGAGGATGGCGCCTGTCTGTGTACTGGCCTCTCTGACTCCAAGAGCGGTCCAAACGTATTTTGCAGTGTCCCTTGTGCCGGCCTAACTCCGGGTGAGGATTGCACCCTCAATGTTGGTTAGGTCCTTACCACTGTGAAAATCACTTCTCTAACATCAAGCAAACAATAAACAGGTGAGTGGCCAGAGTGCTGACTCATATTTTAACCAGTCACTCCTAGAAAATATGACCAGCCAGATGGACTCTCAAATACCAAGTGTAGTCGACACAGCCTTTTCCATCAACTGGCAGATCCATCAAATGACTTTTCCAGTCGCTGCAGGCCTGCGTCCACAAAGCATTTGCTTCTAAATCATTAGCTCCTTTTTCTCCCCCTGACACAGAATGTCCTCATTTAAAATGGGTTCATTCCTTCTCAGAAACCGGCTAATCAGAACCAGAGCCTAACCGACTGAAACAAAGGGAAATAATGTGATATATGGCTGCTGCTTTCATTGTAGAAGCCTGAGGCCTAGGTAGGTTTGTGTAGGAAAGGGGCTTTGTTTGGGTAAAATTAGTCTTGCTTGTATTCCACTGATCAAAAGGCTACATCACTAAGTACGAGGAAGAAATCAATGTGTAAGAAAACAGTGCCTGTGGCTAGACAGCCACTCCTGAAATAAAGGATTTGTAAACCTTTTGCAGGTAGTTGTTTCCAACCTCAGGGTGAGGGATGGCACACACCAGTGGTTCTCAAATGTTTTAGACTGGGACCCCCTTTTTAGGATGGTGCTCGTGTTGGGACCCACCGGAAGTGATATCACGAACCTGGCAGTGATGACATCGCCGGAAGTGACATCATCAAGCAGGAAGTGCCGTCAGTGCGGCATAATCAAATGACACTGCTAGAATGCAAACTGGCATACTGGACTGATGCAACTGCACAGCCGTGAAACATCCCTGACAGACAGCAAGACGAGGACAAAATAGTATGTAAAAGCCCTGAACTAAAAACATAATTAAAAAAACTCACTTGACGATTCAAATACTCACAAAAAGAATATAGCAAGAGGAAGGTCTGCAGTTTCCAAGGTGGCTGCTCCCAGCTTCCCACGACCCACTTGAAATCAGGTCATGACCCACCAAGGACCCACTGCACAGGGCTGCATATGATTGGGCTTGCTAAGTCCCCAGCTAGAGCCAGTAAACACTGAGATTAACAATAGGCTGGCTTCCTTCTTGAACTTGAATGGAAGGCTTGATTCCAATCAGCTGTGTTCCCCTGTCAGTTCTCATAATTTCCATATTTTTTGACTTTTTTTTTTTGCTTTTCCCACCCACATTGAACTTGACAGTTGCGACCTATTAGAGGAGAAATCAACACTTATTAATCAGCTCCAGATTTTCAATGCAGAGCAGCAAATGGAGAGAAAAAACAACAACATCGCTCTATGAGCAATTCTGGAAGTGAAACAACAGGTTCCGATTCCGACTCTAAGGGGACCAGCTCAGCTTCCACTGCTGCCAGCTGGGTGGGTAGGCAGACCGAAGTTGTGCCAAAGAAGAGGCCCTGGGTAAGACATGATCACCATAAAGAGCACCACCTTCCTTCTTTGGCCAGCCAACACAAGTCCTCTTGTGTCTACTCCTCCCAGAGGATGGAGGCAAAGTTGCCCCACCTAGATGAGGCAGGAGGGGAAACATAGTTAAAGTTTTCTTTGGAAACCACCATTGTCCAGCAATATCTGATCAAAAACTCAACATACAATTATTGGTGGTAATTAGTGGCTTCACTAGGGTTGGTGTCACCCAGAGCGCAATCCTAACCTGAAGTTAGGCCGGCACAGTTAGGCCAGCAAAGTTTGGCTGGCACCAGGGCCATTGTAAAGCACGTTTGGACCCCTCTCAGGCACACATCTGGCATGCATGCGCTTTTTTGGCACATTTGCAAGACTCCTGTGCCAGCACAAGGGACTTGTGCCAGCCTATTGCAGGTTAGGATTGCACCCTGGGTGTTCTACCACTAAGGGCACAATCCTAGTTAGGCCGGCATAAGCTAAGGCAGCAAAGTTTGGGCAGCACAAGGGACACCGTAAAGTATGTTTGGACCACTCTCGGAGTCAGAGAGGCCACCACAGAGACATGCGCCATCCTCCCTGACTCCAAGAATGGTCCAAACACATTTTATGGTGGCCCTTGTGCCGGCCAAACTTCGCTGGCTTAGCTTATGCTGGCCTAACTCCAGTTTAGGATTGCTCTCTAAGCCATCCCTGTTTCATACGTCATACATTGTCATCTGCCTTTCTGCATCATTTTAACAGGGCGTTCCTAGAAGACAAGAAGCAGAGCAGAAGGAACGGTGATTTCCCAGGGATAGATTCCAAGAAAGAGAGACTTCCCCTAGTACACAGGAACTGAACACAGACATATTATGCAGGGCCATCTCTCCTGGCTTCTGGCTAGTATGTCAACATGCCGAATGATTGAAGCGAAGACCCTCTGAACTTTTCAGAAGGCCTCGGTAGGAAAGATTAATGTTGATCACAGCAAGCCCAGGACCTTTGTAACCCAAGTTCCTCCCAGACTGGGTCAAAGCGTGGTCAGCATTCCATCATGCCCTCACCTTGCCCAGTCCCCCTGCTAGGAGAGAGATTGGATTTCAAACACTCCCTGCACAAAGTCGGACCCAAACTCCTGCTGAAGATAAATAGCACCCTGGCAGCGGGGGAATTTGTCCCAGAAAGAGAGCAACAGCACCTCCAGTCAGTCAGACCTTTGCTTGCGATGGGTCCCTTTGAAGAGAGGTTGCAAAGACCAATGTCTGTAGATCGCAGTACAGGGTGGGCATCACTTACCTGAAGTGCTTGGGATGAAAAGTGTTTGGATATTGGAGTTTTCCGTACTGTGCAATGCTTGCATACGCCTAATGAAATATGGTGGGGATGAGGCCCAAGTCTAAGAAAAGTCATTTATATTTCATATATGCCTTAGAGCACAATCCTAACCTTTGCAGATTAGGAGCAGGCAGGAGCGCAACTTGGAGTAAGGCATTTTTTAATGGGTTATGTGTTGCACGCCCACTAGACCTTTGGGGCTGCTCAGATCTGTACGTGCAATGATGTCATGTAGCCAAGACACTCCAGAACGCCGTTCCGGTTGTTCCGTGTAGGGCTGGCCCCACCCACTGCAGTCGTCGCTGCCGCGCGCCCCTGCAATACACAAATAGGGCTGGCCGCACCTGCGCCCTGCATGCCCACAGCTGGAGGTTTCAGCCAGGCAGGCAGTGGACCGCGGGGGAAGCGAGGACGTGCGGAGGAACTGCCAATCAACCGTGCGTCCTGGTAGCTACTTCCTGCGTTCCGGTTCTTAGCGCAGGTAGATTCCACCACTGTGTACATGTGATTTTTCTGGGCACAATCCAAGCAGTCTGTGTAATGCCAGTCAGGCTGAGGCTGGAGGTTAGGATCTGGACTAGGTCACCCGGGGTGCAATCCTAACCTGGTGTTAGGCCGGCACAGTTAGGCCAGCAAAGTTTGGCCGGCACAAGGGCCACCATAAAGTGCATTTGGACCTCTCTTGGAGTCAGGAGTCAGGCTCACGTCTGTGTGCTGGCCTCTCTGACTCCGAGAGTGGTCCAAACATACTTTACTTTGTCCCTTGTGCCGGCCAAACTTTGTTGGCCTAACTTGTGCTGGCCCAAATCCAGGTTAGGATTGCACTCACAGGCCAGTCCCACCTCCCTCCAGATCCTGATTTGCCCCCCAGACTGCCCTCCCCATCCTCCTCCAGCCTCCCCCCACTCTTGTGGTTGTGTTTCATGAGCACTCCTTGTCTTTCACTCCAAAAGCAATGATGTGCTGTGGTCTCTTCTGTGATCATGTATCCACCATCAGAAGTCCAGGTTATTTTGCTTCTTACAAATGCCCCAGTTCCACCCACTCAATTATTTGAGCTTGCAACAAAAAAACCGATACCCTGAAATGTCATGCAAATGATTTGCTTTCTCCCCCTCCATCATAGACTGGGTAGATTTTAAGAGCTTTTGTTCCAGTCACACTCCCAGCAGTGAATGAGATTATCCCACTACACACACACACACACACACACACACACACACACACGGGGAGGGGGGAGAGAGAGAGAGAGACAGAGAGAGAGAGGTGTGCTGTGAAATGCATACGACTTTGAGGTAGTGGGAAGTGGGGAGCGAGACAATGCAAACTCAATGCTGAACAATGATTTCTCTTTTTCAGCATGCTATACTACACAATATTTGTACTTAATTGCCTAGTTACACAATTATCCAAACGCTGTTGAATTAATGATCCCAAACTCTGGGGAGCTGGGAAGGTGGGAATTCTTTGGATAAAAGGAGAACACGCAAATGCACACGCACGCATGCACACACACACACACACACACACACACACACTACATTAGAGTATGCACTACATTACTGGATAATGCAGTTAAGGATGGATAATTAATTCTCTTTGCTTTTGTAGACAGATTCCTTTGTACACAGATTCTTTAAGTCTCTCTTCCCATCTCTGTGGCTAAAAATCCCAGGGTTTCCTTTTCCTGACCCTGCTAAAAATCCGTATTTCAAAACCTATTTTTGTGAAGCATTTTGGGAGGGGGAGGGGCCTGGATTCGGGAGGGCCGGGGCGGCCAATTCGGGCCACTGAACCCCATCCATGTACCACTAAACCCCATCCATGTACCACTGCTGCAAAAGAACCGCAACAGCGGTGTTATTCTGCCGGAATGCTGGGTGGGACATCCGGGTGATCGACAGCCTGCCCGTCACGTTCAGCAGTGTTACACTGTTTGCGTAACGTACGCAAGTGGCATAATTGGTTACACAAACGGCGGAACGCTGCGGAACACGATGGGCGGGCTGTCGATCACCCGGATGTCCCGCCCAGCGTTCTGGCAGAATAACACTGCTGACCGCAAACAAACCCAAAGATTTCAGGAAGGGAAGCCCCCTATAAATGCGTGTGTGTGTGTGTGTGTGTGTGTGTGTGTGTGTGTGTGTGTGTTTGGTAGGGTGTGCACTGCAAGGCCCAACAAACAACTCCTGCAAACCTATACACACCGATGGCAGAACGTATTGCCAAGCTCAACCCCCTTTTTTTCCTCCCAGTATGTCTTCCATTTGGAAATGCCAAAGATTGTTTCATAGTCTTCTGCAATGTTCATTATGAACGTCCCCAGATGGCAGATGGCTATTAGCTCACCGTGACCTATATAAATGTCAAACGCAGAGCTATTGCCCCAGCGAAAATCTCCGAATAAATAACAACAGGAGGACTGCTCTGCTGCTGCCAGTGGGACGGAAGGCTTATGAATTTATGCTAATGGACCCCGACGTCAACCCTGGAATGCGTCTTGTCCTTTTGGAGGGGTACGCTGAGAACCTGTTTGCAGATGAAATCCAGCCCCAGGTGGTGGGTGCTCTCCTCCCACCCCTCTTGCCAGCACACAAGCGGGGGACAGCTGCCCCCGGAGGACCCAGAAGCAGATCTGACCTTGCCAGCTGTGTGCTAGTCGGTATTGATTTGCCCCAAACAATACCAGCATCCGTTCTCGCCTGACGGAGCAAGCCGGGCTTTGTTTGCCAGCATTATACAGCGCTCCCATTAACAAGGATCTCCGATTGTCTCTGGTTAGCATTATCGATCCCAGCCGCACAGACAACTTGCAGGGAGGTCCTGATTCTTTCACGGCCCCAGCAGAGCAATGCGCATCTTGACAAATTAAATTCCTCGACGGCGGGCTGCGCGGGGGCATTTCTTGGGGTTCACTCGAACGATGTGACGCGGAGACTGACCTGCAGACACGGCTGGACTGCGGCGCGTTGGACCGGTAGGACAACATGGATGTGTGTGCACCGAGGGCGGACCGAACTCCATCCCCATCCTTTTCTCCATCATATTTGCTCCGCATGCAGCGCAACCAAGGGCTGCCACCAGTACGACCCGCTCTAAGACAATTGGGCCAATTGCTCCCAATTGGGCGCCATGCCTAAAGCAGCCCCAGGCTGAAATAATCTAATTTTATATACCATTTTCTATTCAACTGTGCTTCGATCCATGGGCCCATGAACGCCCATGCCTGCTTAAGAGCATGTGTTGAGCGCTTTCCGTTCTACCATAGAGCTATCGAGTCTATAATACATTAGGGGTGTATATCAAAGGGTGCAATCCTAAATTGCGCTGGAATGGTGACCCTGGTGGGACTATGTCATACCCAGGGCACCTTAAGCTGGGGAGCCTCCCTTGGGGCAAGGGCACATTCCTGCCCTACAGGAGGCTCCAGCCTTCTCTTGGGTTCCTTGGATCTGTGCCTGCTAAATAGCTAAATAGGGAGGTCTACCTGCTCTCCCTCCATTGGGTAGACCTGGGCTCCCATTGTTGAGGTGGAGCCCAGGTCTACCCGCTCTCCCTCCATTGAGTAGACCTGGGCTCCCATTGTTGACGCGGAGCCCAGTTCTAAACAGCAGGAGCAGATCCGAGGAAGCCGTGTGGTCTGAATTGGGGCGGTTTCTCGCCAGAGCATTGGATGCAGCCGAACGACCACATTCCAACCCCAACCCCCTCCGCGGGCCAGCACACCCACTGGCACACACACACCGCCCATTTCCTCCCTCCCACCCACTCTACCTCCTCCCAGAACCACCCTTGTGCCAGCCAGGCTTGGGACTTCTGGCTGTGACATCACTTCTGGTGGGTCCCAGATAAATTGCCATTCTAAAAAATGGATCCCGGTGCTAAAAGGTTTGAGATCCACTGTATTAACCTATTCCTAGGTAATATAATAATAATAATAATAATAATAATAATAATAATAATAATAATAATATTTGGTATTTATATACCGCCTTTCTTGGTCATCAGATTGCTCCTTTGACTTTAATTCAAGGCAGTTTACATAGGCAGGCATTTTTCTAAACTGCAAGGGTTTTTACAAATCACAAAGAAAGTTCTAATCTTACAAGAACAACTACATGCAGATGACACTTCCATCGTCCAGTCCTTCTTTCTCGCCGCATGATGGCCTTCCGCCGGCTGATAAACTGCTTCTTTGCTCTCACCAAAGAGCAGCTGGCCCAGCACAACTCCCCTCTCACAGGCAGCTAAGACAGCTCAGATCTTATCAGCCACATTCTCAAGGTCTGCTGCACATGGAAGCTTCCGGTGGTCTCAAACTGGCGACCTTCGGATCTTATCTTCGGGCATTTCTGCTGCTTTAAACCTCTCCATCAGACCTTCTGCCCAAGGTACCACTTCGGTGGGAGGGTAACGGCATTCCCTGCGCCTTGGTATAGAGTCATGCCAGCCACATGACCACGGAAGCTTGTCCTCGGACAAACGCCAGCTCTTTGGCTTAGAAACGGAGATGAGCACCGCCCCCTACAGTCGGTCACGACTAGACCATTCGGTCGTGGGGAAAACGTTACCTTTTTATTCCCTTACCATAACTCAGCCAGCCTCCTGTACTGGAAGCAATCTCAAACGCTTCCCTTGCCGCCCCCGTTTCCAGCCCCCTTCCCTCCGCAGTCGTCTCCCTGGTGTCAAAAAGTTGATTAGAAGCACTTTGGGGCAGGGACCTGCCTTCCACCGCACGCCAAGCGTCATGCCCGTTGACAGGGCCGGATGAAGAAATATTTTGGCGCATGGCTGAAATGTCACCATAGCTCTAAGAGTTTATTACTGTTGTCGTCGTCGGCCAACTTGGATGTTGGAGAGGAAGGTGGGGTATCAATGTTTTGACAAAATAGAAGGTCCCGGAGACGTGGTTAATCTTCCCGCCCTGTCTGTCCTGCGGCGGCACCGCTTTAAGGCAAGTGGCTATTGAAATTGCGGTTGAAAATTAATTTCCAGCAAGGCCTGTGCTGACAGCTGACAGATTGCTGCAACACAGTGTATATTTTGCTGGTGCCCTCCTGTGAAATGAAGGTCTTTGAACAAAGCTTTCAATTTTTTTTTATTTTTTTTTGCTCCCTTTCTTTCCCGGTTGGGCGTGCAGTTTCCGCAGTCCTATCAAAACGGCATTAGCCCCGTCTCCATCAACAGAATTGTCAACCCCAAGTCGCTGAGTTAAGTGCAACTTCTCCCATCAACACGGCGCCGTGACGGGCCAAGCAGCCCCTGCCAAGCCCTGAAAGAGGCAGGCGATAGCACTTCATCGCAGGACAAACTGCCAGAACGCAGGTGACCTGGAATGTTGTGGCTGTCACGGACCTTCCTCTTCTGGCAACGGTTGGTTCCATCAGACATGGGACAGGGGGCCGTCTCAAGGAGCAGTTCCAGTGATGTCATTCAGGGGGAACGGGCCAGAACGGACGTTCCGGATCCTAACGGGCTCCGTGGCTGGTTCCGGGTTCCCGACAAGTGCCAATCAAAAGTGAGTTCCTGTTCCTAAATCATTTGAATGACACCACTGGGCAGTTCCCCATCTCCTGAAGGCAGAAGCTCATGAAAAGGCACAGGCACTTGAGAAATGTGTGTGTGTGTGTGTGTGTGTGTGTGTGTGTGTGTGTGTGTGTGTGTGT
>JAJKFI010000062.1:3789084-3800493 GCA_029204185.1 Lerista edwardsae | reverse complement strand
CTGGCAATATGCACACCTAGTACTGTCGAATCCAGTTGAGAGGGCTTTCGTTTGAATTCTTTTGATTTGATATGGTAAGTGCGCTGGACTATATCGGACATATTCTAACAGCTGATTGGGGCGGGAGGGCAGCTCAGTTGTCCTGGGAAATGTCCTCTCAGACTTTGGAAGCTCTACTTTCTCATCTTCACTATGCATGTGCTGACTGGTTACCCAGGAGTCGAGGGCCGTGGACAGGTAGGACTGAGCCCTGGCATTCAAAACTGGTCCTGTTTCTGAGCCCCCGGGAAGCTGTGCAGTCTTGGTAGTTGCCTTTCCCACGGGGCTGATGGGAAAGGTCTTCCGCCGCCCGGCCAGGATGGAGTTAATTTGCCTCCGAAAAGAGAAACAAAGCAGGCTTTTCCCACTGCATTCTCTGGCACGCCGATCACTTTCTTTGCACGGCCATAAAATCCGGCGCTCTGGAGGATAGAGCCAGCCAAGGGCTGCGTGTGCAGGATACCATAATGTAAACTGCATATGTCGTGCAAAGTTGTTAAGGGGAACTAGTAGATGATAATATGCCCCCAGTTGCTGTTAATATCAGTCGATTTCCTCCCATCTTTGGAGTAACAAAAAAAAAAGCGGGGGAAAAAAGGCAGGGCTCCCTCCCAGTACATTTGAGCTTGCTGCTGGGTCTATAAATACAGAAGAGGAAAGGTTCTTGGTGACCAGAGCCCCCTAATAGGAACTGGCCTGGGCTCCGGTGCTAAGCAAAGCTTCAGAATGTGCCTGGAGCACACATGCGCCTTGTCTGTGCACTCCCATTTTTGCTTATGGCTTAGCAGGCAATGACATATGTTGGGAAAGTCTGACACAATCCAGTACATCTGTCATCTTTCCAAGCTCTCTCTCTCTCTCTCTCTCTCTCTCTCTCTCTCTCTCTCTCTCTCTGAGCTGCTTCATACGTCACCCTTTATTAGAGTATAAATTACAGAAAGTGTACAGGATGTGCATTATTCACAGAGCAATAATCTGCATTCGGTCTCTCAATCTGTGGGTCGCAACCCACTTGCTGGGCTGTGACCCAGGGCCCAAGCCTCACCTGATGTTCGGCCGACACAGTTAGGCCAGCAAAGTTTGGCTGGCACAAAGGCCGCCATATGTTTGGACCACTCTCAGACGTGCGCCATCTTCCCTGACTCCGAGAGTGGTCCAAATGTGCTTGATGGTGGCCCTTGTGCCAGCCAAACTTTGCTGGTCTAACTGTGCCGGCCGAACTCCAAGTGAGGCTTGTGCTCTCAACGTTTAACTTGGGGCCCAATCCTATCAAACGTTCTAGCACGGATGCAGCACCACCACTGGGGCATGTGGGGCATCCTGGAGGAAGGCGGCTGTCATGGAGGCCTCCTCAAGGTGAGGGGATATTGGTTCCCTTGCCTTGGGGCTGCATGGGTCATTGGAAATCGGATAGGATTGGCCCCACAAAAAGCATTTTGCTTTGAGGGAAGAGGGACAGGGAGGCAACAGCAATAGTGCTGAAAGGCTTTCAGTTGTAGCCTTTGCCAGCCATCGATTGAATTGCCCCCAGACAGTGGCGTTTCTACAGGGAGAGCTAAGCTCTAAGTTTTGCAAGAAGCCTTACCTTGCAGTGGAAATCACTCCTCTCCTGCACCGTTTTAGCCAATCCTCACAGGGAACAGCAACATCTTGGCGTTGCTTACTGGCTACAGCAGCAAGGGAGAGCTGGGATTTACATGACAGGGTAAGGCTCCTTGCAACACTTAGAGCTTTGCCCTCCCTGTAGAAATGCCTCTGCCCCCAGAGAGCCAAGCCTTCATGGGCAGTCCTGTGTTTGTCTCAGATCCTCTCCCTGGCATTTCAGCACTGCTGCTTTTCCACGCAGCCCCAGGTCACAGATTTGCAAGCTCTGTTTTGCAAATGCTAAGGGAACTCGCTTGCTGTCGGCACGTGTCTTTCAAGGTGAGCTGCCCTTGGCCCTGAAAAAAAAAGGGGGTCTCCTACTCGCAATTTACATGACGCCTATTATGCGCCGACACGCCTCTCTTGCACTGATGTGGTCTCCTCACGTGCACCGCAAGGACGAGGTATGCATCATGCAAATGTGGCATTTTGAAAAGGAAGTCATGCAAGACCAGCTGTGGGGGAAGCAGAACACTCCGGCTATTGTGGGTGGGGGGAATAGACTAGCAACCCAACCAATGAATTGATGGACTTCCTGGCCCTGAGCCTTGAATCAACTGCTTCCCTGCCTAGTGACTGCCAACAACCATCACTATCACTTTCTAGAAAGGACCAGACCGAAATGGCATTAGCTGTGCCCATTGGACAACTATTACCCTTCTAGCAGAAGACACTGCTGTCCTCTCCAGCCACCCAATCACTACCACTCCCTCTACTTTCTCCAAAGTGTCAGTCACCTCAGAACTCCAAACAACAGTATTTTTTCCAGCATTTGCAGATACGATCGCAATTTGCGACCTGCCACCATTGCAGAGGAGGGTGTTCAATCCTAAGAACATAAAAACATAGGCCCTGCTGGATCAGGGCAAAGGCCCATCTGGTCCAGTTCCCTGTATCTCCCAGCAGCCCACCAGACGCCTCTGAAAGCACATGAGACAACAAGATGCCTGCATTCTGCTGCCACTCCCTTGCACCTGGCATTCTGAGGTAGCCTACTTTTAAAACCAGGAGGTTGCATATACCCATTACGGTTTGCAACTCATGGTGGTCTTTTCTCCCAGGAATCTGTCCAAACCCCTATTACAGGCCCCTAGCCTTGGCCAGATGCTATCACCACATCCTGTGGCAAGAAGTTCCACAGATTAATGACATGCGGGATGAAGTTCCCTGGTCAGAGTAAGGAGGCCCTCAACATTCTGGGGGGGGCAGGAGGAAGGGTGTTTCTGGGCGAGGGTGGCCGGGGCGAAGATGTTCTGGCCTGGAGAGGGGCTGGAGTTGGGATGTGGCTGTTAGGCCGCATCCAAACCCCTATCCCAGGCCGCGCAACTTGCTCGGAGCTGCGCCTGCTAAACAGCAGGTGCAGATCTGAGCAAGCCCATCAGGCCGGCTAGCGCCTACCCTGGCGTAAGGGTGCGAATATGCCCGTGCCCCGCGGAGGCTCCAGCCAGCTCCTAACTTGTGCTGGATACCACGCAGGCATGCTGGCCTCCTCACTTAGGATTGCGCCCAGTGGTGTCATTCAAATGATTTAGGAACAGGAACTCACTTTTGATTGGCACTTGTCGGGAACCCGGAACCAGCCATGGAGCCCGTTAGGATCCGGAACGCCTGTTCTGGTCCGTTCCCCCTGAATGACATCACTGCCTTCGCCCCCCTAGGAATCCGGAGTTGCTCCCTTTAACCCTCTGAGTGTCGGCCAACCAAGAAGAAAAGCTCTTTGCAGAGGAATTGGGAGGGTGAGGAGGGTGAGTGAAGTGGGCGGAGTCAACCCTAATTTAACTAGTGGAACTGAGTTCCCCCGCATTCCCCCTGCATGACATCACTGATTGCGCCCTAACCAAAATAATGGCATGCAGAGCGGGACGGATGCAGACATGATCAGTGCAATCCTATGCATGTCTACTCAGAAGTAAGTCCCTTTATGTTAAATGGGCCCCACCCCCAGGACTCTCTCTCTCACCCCCCCCCCTCTCTCTCTCTGTCACACACGGACACAGACACACAATTAAGCCGGCTCTGCGACAGTCTCCCTAACTACTCCTGCTCCCATCTCCTTTATCCCGCACGGAGTGGCTTCTTATCCTGTATTGCCAGTGCTGGATGATTGAAATTTGAAAAGCAGGCTGGTGTTCATCGGCGAGTGATTAAAGAGCCTCATTTCTTGGAAGAGTCAGTGCTCATCCTCCGCCGTGATGAATGAGTGTCTAACATCCCCTGATCCCATTATATTGTGATTAATTGTGCCAGTTTAAGTCAATAATTCATTTGTTAAAAATAGGGTTTGCAAAGTATCATTTGTCTCTGGGGAGCAATCAGGACGTAGAGGGGGAGAAAAAAAAATCATTTGCTACTTCTCATCAAATTAGTGCGGGGAGTCCTGCTGAAGGGTTCTGTTCATCACACATGTATCGGGCGCTGATTTGATAAGAAGTTGTATTTGTTTAAAATTATGTCTGCTAACAGACGGAACGGCCTGCATTTCCCCATCATTAATGAACGGAGGAGAGGAGCCTTAATAGGTGTGTGACAGAGAGGAAGACAGGCTGGGGGGGGGGGACAATAACAGTGCAATCCTAACCTGGAGTTAGGCCAGCGCAGTTAGGCCAGCAAAGTGTGGCCAACACAAGGGCCACAGTAACGTGTGTTTGGACCACTCACGGAGTCAGGGAGGATGGCGTGCGTCTGTGTGCTGGCCTCTCTGACTCCGAGAGTGGTCCAAACATACTTGACGGTGGCCCTTGTGCTGACCAGACTTTGCTTTATTTACCTCATATTTACCTCAGAATTTTACCTCAGAAATTTACCTCAGAATGCCAGATAAAAGGGAGTGGCGTTTGGACCACTCATGGAGTCAGGGAGGATGGCGCGCGTCTGTGTGCTGGCCTCTCTGACTCCGAATGTGCTCCAAACATACATTACAGTGTCCCTAGTGCCGGCCAAACTTTGCTGGCCTAACTGTGCTGGCCCAACTCCAGGTTAGGCTTGTGCCCTTAGTGCTGTGCTCCCCCTCTAGGTACACCTCTGGTCTCTTGTTATCTTGTATGCTCCATGAGGCATCGGGTGGGCCGCTGTGAGATACAGGAAGCTGGTCTAGATGGGCCTTTGGCCTGATCCAGTCAGGGTTCTTCAGGTCCAGACTGAGTTGCAAGTTATTATAGCTCCCTCCCCACACACCAGATCGCAAATTCTGTTTTATTTACTTCAGAATCTTATTTCAGAAATTTACCTCAGAATGCCAGATACAAGGGAGTGGCAACAGGATGCAGGCATCTTGTTGTCTCGTGTGCTCCCTGAGGCATCTGGTGGCCACTGTGAGATACAGGAAACTGGACTAAATGGGCTCTTGGCCTAATCCAGCAGGGCTGTTTTTTGGGTTCTTGTGAAAAACCGTCCCCCGTCTTGGGGCAGAAAAGTAATTTTGCCACCTTGAGGGCCTCATTTTTTTTCCTTAAGGAAATGAAGAATAAAATTCCATGCAGCAGCAAATAAGGATGTGGTAAAAGGACAAGGAAATATGACAGCAGTTTTTAAAGCAATTCCTCCTAAAGTATCAAGAAGCCAGAGGAATCCTGGACTTCGGTCAACTTCAAAACCCAACCCCAGTTCCTAATGATGGCAACTTTCTTTGCAAGATTAGCCTCCACTGTTTTGCTTGTGCCTCCTTGATACCTTATAGGCCTCGCCTCCGGTTTCTTGGGAATCTGCCCATCAGCCAAGCTGAGCTCGGCACAATCCCTTCATTGTTTGCAAAGCTCGAGGCTTGACAGCGAGTTCTATTAATGTGACAGGCTCAACCCAAAATGTGTCACTGCTACAGTGGAGCAGGGGAGGAGAGGACAGCTTTGATGTTTGAGTGACCGGCTTCATGTGTCTGCGGGAGGCTCAGGAATGCAATTTGGAGCAACAGCTCCGAGGAGGGAGAAACCAGAGGTGGCCTGGGTGCCTGCCGCTAACAGGGCTTGGTGTGCCTGTGGTGTCACTGGTTGCACTGCCTTAGGAAAGGAACGGCTACAGCAGTGCTTCCCAAACAGGACTCACTTTTTAAAACGACAACCTAGCATGACCCGCTAGACCAGGGGTCTCCAAAGTGTTCAGTACAAGGGCCACATTCAGCGATGGGATCTACAAACTACTTGGGGGAACGGAGGGCGGGACTTAGATGGGACTACCGTTTGATTGGCAGCCTGTCCGTGCACTTCCGCTTTTGTTCCGCTCGCCCCGTGGCTGTCCCTGGCCTCGGAGGGGGCGCCACCCGTCCCCTCCGGGCGAGCAGGAGCCCCCTCCGAGGCCAGGGATGGCCGTGGGGTGAGCGGAACGAAAGCGGAAGTGAACGCATGGGCTGCCAATCAAGCGGTAGTCCCGTATAAGTCCCGCCCTCCGTTCCCCCACGTAGTTTGTAGATCCCATTGCTGGCCACATTGTATACTGTATGCATTTTTGTGGGCCGAAAAAAGCCACTGCTGCCCCCTGCTGGAGCCGCTGCCACTGCCTGCCCTCCAAGGCCATCCGGAGGGCCAGGCAGGCTGGCTGTAGCATCCACAGGCCCTTCAGAGGCCTACTACAGCCTCCAGAGAGGCTTTCAGCATTACTTCCGGTTTTTGCCAAAAATGGGAAGCAACTCTTAATACCTTTCTGGAGGCTGCAGCAAGCTTCTGCAGAGCTCACAGAGCAGCCTCTAGTTGCTCGAGGCTTCAAGTGAGTCAGGGGCAAGGCAGGCAGCAGTGAAGGGTGGCAGAGGGTGGCAGGTGGGGGTGGGTTGCAGCCTGCAGTTCTGTCGAGGGCAGCACATGGGCCAGGGTCGCAACTGCCAGGGAGGAGGTTATTACCCCCTATAACAGTGTTTCCCAAACTGTGGGTCAGGACCAACCAGCGGGTTGCAAGCTGATTGTTGGTGGGTCGTGAAACTGACAAGCAAAAATGCATCGAGCCCCATGGAAAGTGAAACTGAACCCACATTGGTGGTGGTCTACTTCAGAGCGCCGGGTGCAAGGGAGTGGCAACAGGATGCAGGCATCTTGTGGTCTTGTGTGCTCCCTGAGGCACCTGGTGGGGCCGCTGTGAGATACAGGAAGCTGGACTAGATGGGCCTTTGGCCTGATCCAGCGGGGCTCTTCTTATGTTCTTATTTTCTTGTCAGTAGGCAAATGAGCCTCAGCCCCTATGGAAGCTCTGATGAAGGGGAACGCAAGGCCACCAGAATGGTCCTGATCCAATGAACATGGCACTCAACAAATGCTCTAGAAGGAGACCCACCACCACCATAGCAAAAAAGATAAAAGCAGAGTCTTGAGAAGCTGGTATGGCGAAACCTTTTTTTAAAGCCTCTGAAAACTAAGTGGGTCTCACCAGTTTGTCATTTTCAGAAGCGGGTCCTGGTGCTAAAAAGTTTGGGAACCACAGCCCTATAATGACTGAACAGTGACGGCATGACATTACCACCTGCCATCAGATCAGGCACTGGGGATGCTGTGAACATTCCCCACTTCCAAAGCATTAACCAAGATCATATGCACGGTGGCGGGGAAATGTATCAAGCGAGCAACAAGTCTGAGAAGGTGTTGGTGGATCTGCAAGGAAAAAAAATGAGCCGTAGCTTTCCAAGACGTTCATCCATCCAAAGCAGAAGTATGAATGGAAGGAAAAGAAGGGTCCAACCAATTAGGGAACCATATGCCTGTTTGCCCTGTGCATGGGAGGAGGGTGTACTGTTTATATCAAAAGGAGCTGCAGAGGAAGGAATCAATATTTGCCCCCTTCCCCAGATCAGCTTACTTCTAAACCAGTGTTTCTCAAACTGTGGCCAATTTCAGGTGGGTCACCGGCACCTTGGGCAGCCACATTGAAAATATGGGGCCCTGGAAAGGGGGTGGGCTGTGTGATTGTTTTGTTTGCATCAAGGTTGTCAGTAGGCTTTTTTTCCCTTTCTGATTCCCTTTGCTATTGGAAAATAGAGAGTGGTCTAAATGTGCTTTATTGCTGGACTAACGGTGCCAGCCTAACAGCCTAGGATTGCGCCCTAAGAGAGGCCAGCACACAGATGTGCACCATCCTCCCTGCATCCGAGAGTGATCCAAACCAGTGATGTCATGCAGGGGGAACGTGGGGGAACCCAGTTCCACTAGTTAAAATCAGGGCTGACTCCACCCACTTCACTCTCCCTCCTCCCCCCTCCCAATTCCTCTGCAAAGAGCTTTTCTTCTTGGTTGGCCGGCACTCAGAGGGTTAAAGGGAGCGACTCCGGATTCCTAGGGGGCGAAGAACGTGCCTTGTGCTGGCCTAACTCCAGGTTAGGATTACACTCTGATACAGAGAACCAAATTTAGCCTCGCCTGGCACCAAATGTTGACTTTTTCCCCCCCAAAACCCAAAGTATTCAGACAACGATGTCTGACACAAATCATTTGAATACGTTCTCTCTCATATGTGGCACACAATGGTGGAATTAATCAATGTTTATGAGCTCAATAATTCACACTCAGGTGCTGGTGAAGACACGCTGTCGGCTGCAGAGAAACACACACCGGTGTGATTTATGGCACCATAACTTATGCACTGTCAGGCCTCATTGTTTAACCCCATAAAAATGCCATTAGTACAAAGTTTCTCATTTTACCCCCTGATTTGTTCGTTGACAGAAGCCCCGTTCGACCACATCAGAGAAAGATTTGTTGGATCGAGCAAGAGCATCAACACATGCATAGGCTGGAAGTCCTTTGCTAAACCCAGTTCTGGGGCTCCACACATCTCAGCAGACACCAAAGCACACACCCCCAGTTCTGAAAGACGCAATATAGTCAGACAATCACGACACACACCTGAAGTCATGGCTGGCCTAAGCATTTCATTAGCTACCTCTTTCTGACGTGCACATGACTGATTCACCATCTTCTTCCATTGGAAAAGGACAGGGGGTGGGGCAGAAGAGAAAATGTAGACACTCTAGCACATCATACTCTTCTCCTCCACACTTCCTCCACTCTGTCCCCATATGTATGTGTGTGTGCGTGTGTGTGTGTGGTTTATTGCAGAATGCAATGAAACAAACCAGAGTGTGATATCTTTGCTTTATCAAAACTTATGGCCACAAAACCGGAGATCGAAAATACAACGGTGATGTCACTTCCTGTTGTGATGCCACCATTTCCAGGGCCACAGTTTGCCCTCTGGACCGGGCTACACTTTGATTAGCTACGCCCCTGCCTCTAGGAAGTGGAAATTGACATTTGCCCACAACAGGGTCAACTGATTGACTTCGGCCGGAAACATGCCCAGACTGCAAAGCCGTCCCCAGTTCCAAAATGCGTTTCCTTTTGCAACTATGTTAGAGAAGACAAAGTGTCCCCATTTCCTCTCCACTTCACACAGTTTTTATCAGGTTCTAAATTGTTGCCAAGGGGGAGGAAAGTGGGGTGGGGGAAAGGGGGGAGAAAACAGTCCTGAAGTTTTTTTCCCCAGTGGTTTTTTTTTTTCCTTTTAAGAAAGAAAAGATTTTGTTCAGTGACTAATTCCTCCCAGACTCTCCTCCGAGCACAGACCCAACTGTATCCCTATTAAATTATATAGAGCGAGTCCAGTCCTTGGCTGTCAGCGGGACCCATCAGTCCTAATTTATCGCCCCAGGAAACACAGTACAATTATGGTAATAAATAATAATAGGATTCAGTACATGACAAAATGAGTGATGGAGCCTCTCCGAACTCATTTACATGGCTTTGTGTTGCAATCACCCTGCCTCTAATGTAATGCCAGGCAAATGAGCCTTTTTGAATATTGTGCAATCTATTGCAAGTCAACTGGCACAAAACTCACTCAATAAATCTTGTTCAAACACATGCCTTTAATGACAGGTAAATCAACAGTGAAGTAATTGCATTTAATGTAGTGAAAGACCGGACAAAAACAGTGACCTCAAAGTGACTTTTTGCAAAAAGGTACGATCTGGTTGCTAGGGGATGGGTGGGATCCACTTCCCGCTGGCATGGTGTGTGTGTGTGTGTGTGTGTGTGTGTGCGTGGGTGTTTTCAGACAAAAAAAAAAATCCCAAAACTGTAATCCACTTTTTGCTCAGATGCACACCACAGAACTAATGACACTTCTCCTGTCACAAACTTTGATGCAGTGTCTGACCTTTTTCAGCAGCCAGTGACCCTCAAGGAGATGGTTTGGGCCACAGGTCTCCTACTTCAGCATGGTCCCATGGATTGCCTTTGAATTTCTCTAGAGGAAATGAGATGGTGGATTGGAAAGTCCAGGCAGTTGTTCCCTCCCTACCGCTCAGGGACGAATGGAGCCCTGAGTGCGCCCATGGCAGGGCGACGAAACTGCGCCACCAGCACGTCGCCCCACCCCCGTGTGTCGCCCAGCCACGCCTCCTTGCTCCCAGAATAGCTCCATTTTGGAGCGGAGTGGACGCCAGGGAGGGTGGGTGGGCCAGACCACACGCGGGTTAGTCCGTGGACTCCGTGCAATGGCACCCCGCTGCTGCCGGCACCCATGGCTCGCACCACCCCGGGCTACACTCTTCCTCCACCTCTGCCGCTGCCCCTAGTTTCTTTTGTTTTCTAGCCCAGCTGAGGTAGCAGAAAATTATGTGCTGGGAAGGATTGTGGAAAGACAAGGCCAACAGACTTCAGCTTGCAAGTTCAGACCAAAGACAGATGTTTGCTGGCGGTGATGGATATTGAAGCCTGGGGCAACTGACAACAATGGCAGGTTCAGCCCAGGGTTGCCCCCACGGAAGTTGGAGCTAGGCAAGGAGGGCTTTGGTTCTGAACCGAGGTCTTCTTGCCATAAGGACATGTCAATTGGGCCAGTTCAGAGAGCACTATTTGTTGGCACTACTAAATCAAGCCAATTTGATTGGTTTGAGGGGCATCTGCATCAGCACCAGATTGGCTTGAGGGGCATCAGCCTGCCCATCCACCCCCCAACGTCCGATCCACCAACCCAATGGCGTAGCTACTGAAAGCGTAGCCCAGTGCAGAGGGCAAAATGATGCCCCAGAAGGGACGTCACAGCAGGAAGTGATGTCACAACAGGAAGTGACGTCACCGTTCTATTTCCATTCTCTGGGATTTTTTGGCCATAACCTTTGCCAGAATGAAGACAACGCACTCCAATTTGTTTCATTGCATTCTGCGTCACATTCTGCATCAAACGATATATAACATGACAGTATTATTCCTAAAAAAAAACCCCCTGCAATTTTAACAAACCACAATGTTTACGTGACAGTTATATTTTTGTTTTCTGGGGTTTAGGCCATAACGTTTGATAGAGGAAAGCTATTACATTCTGGTTTGTTTCATTGCATTCTGCATTAAAATTACCTTTCCAGTGATATATAATATGATGGTATTATTCATAATTACCAAGGTTTTCACGATTGTGGCTACTAGTGTCAAGCTCAGCTTATTGCCCCCCTAAAACGCATTGACCAGTGCAGTTGCACCCCCCTGCACTTTAGCTATGCCCCTTGCACCAACCCATGGTCACTTAATCGGTAGAGGAATGCAATACCAGTATCAGGATGCTGAGTACCAGCATCAGCCATGCAGCCCACATGATGGTTGCTCCCAGCTTTCCGCAACCCACCTGACATCAGGTTGCAAGCCACCAAGTGGGTCTCAACCCACAGTTTGAAAAATAATGCTCTAGATTACCAGAGGGGTGTCTCAGATCCTTGGGGGGGGGGGGGAGAGAGAGAGAGAGAGAGAGAGAGAGAGA
>JAJKFI010000062.1:3737939-3780984 GCA_029204185.1 Lerista edwardsae | reverse complement strand
TCTCTCTCTCTCTCTCTCTCTCTCTCTCTCTCTCTCTCTCTCTCTCTCTCTCTCTCTTCCCATCCCTTTTCAATGAGGTCACCCTGACTGAATGAAGGACACCAGGAGCCAGAGAGGTCAGGCATTAGCGCAAGTCTAACTGCACTGCTGCTGGGAGTCAGAGTGCCATTCATCACCAGCTCCACTCCTCCATTAGGCCTCACATGAAATATTCCCCGCTCTGAATCGCAGGGTCATACATCTCCCCGTCTAGACACCTTCCTGTTCCGCGGAGATCAATGCCGCACGGTCATGCATCATGTGTCATCCTGTAGCCCTCACTCTAATAATCGTGTCTATTCTCTCGTCTGCCGTATAAATTATGGTGCTGGCAAAAGACGCTATATTATGCGGCAACCTTGGTCACTAATGGATTATTGGTTTATTGGCTGATAATGTGAGGGCCGCTTTTCTTGCCTGCTTTTTTTCCCCCTTCTCTTTCAGGGGCCCAAAACTCCCATTTATTTACTCATCTTTTCTCATTATCGGCCGGCCTGAGTGACGGCTGTCCCCTCCCGTGCCCCTCTCTGCCGGCGCGAGACAAATAAACAGCAATAATAAATAGCAGGATAATAATTGTGGCAATGGACTGGGCTACTTCCCGGAACGGTGCCCCATAAACTGCTACTGGGGAAGCCAGAGGCTGGTTTCTGATCTACTTGCTGGGTGAGTTAGAACCATTCAAAAGCCTACAGGCAAGAGGGAGCAAAAGGGAGCAATTGTTGGGTGCTATGATCTCTGAATTGGAAAGTGAGACGGTTAAGGGAACGGAGGAAGTGAATGGAGGTTCTCCAGCAGTGGGATGACCAAGGGTCCCAAATGCCAAGATAAATCCCTTTGTGTATTCAGTGGTGCCCACTGCAGACAGACGCGGGACAATAACAGCCCTTTCTTAACTACAGTCTTAGGGTGGAATCCTAGCCTACTTCCCAGCACAGGGGTAAGGGCACTGCAGCTCCAAGGTAAGGGAACAAACATTCCCTTACCTTGAGGAGGGCTCTGTGACCACTACTCCACCGCAGGATGCAGCACATGCCCCCACTGGCACAGCTATGTCAGTGCTGGAAAGTGGGTTCATCATAAGAAGAGCCCTGCTGGATCAGGCCAAAGGCCCACCTAGTCCAGCTTCCTGTATCTCACGGTGCCCCGGGGAGGCACGAGACAACAAGATGCCTGCATCCTGTTGCCACTCCCTTGCACCCGGTACTCTGAAGTAGCCCACCACCAATGTAAGGAGGTTGCACAATCCATCATTGCCTATAGCCCACAATGGACTTTTCTTCCAGAAATCTGTCCAATCCCCTCTTAATTGGTTACGCAAACGGTGTAATGCTCCGGAACGCGACGGGCGGGCTGTCGATCACCCGGATGTCCCGCCCAGTAACACCGCCCATAACACCGCTGCTCCTGCCCCTTTTTCGATCCTTGGTTTGGGTACAAATTACCCCCTTTTTTACCTCCTTCTCATGGGTCCTGCATTTGATCACATTGGTGCACCGAAGGAACAGCGTCAAAAGGAACGTGTTCCAAGTCTGGAAATTGTTTTAGAAAGCCGGTTTGCTCCAAGAAGTGTGAACATGGGAAACGATAAAGGAACAAAGTGCATGTCTGGGAAATTCTCTCACCCCTAACAAGCACCGCAGTAGTGAGCTGTTCAGCCCTGCAGTTCATCAAAGGGCTCTAGGTTGTGGCACCGCCAGGACAAACCCAAAGTGTTGCCACTTTGCCAGGGGGCTCCTCTTGCGATTGCTGCTAATTTCTTGTTGCTTGTTTGTACATGGCAGTAATGTGTTTACCTCATTAAGAATGTCAAAGTTCCCAGGCTTGCTGCTGGGAGAGCTCAGCTTCCCTCTCCTGCGGCAACAAGGCACCCCAGCTGACATGGCAAAGGGTGTCAACACAGCGCATGACTTCCTTCGCAATTTGATTGCTGAGCTCGCCCTGCAATTTCCACAAGCCTGGATGTGAACAGAGGAAAATTCTGTCCTGTGGATGGGGATAAAGAGGAGCAAAAGCCCTTTGGGGGTTGCATTGCCTCCGGTTCATGGTGAATACGATGGGGATGGGCCCGCTAGCAGGGGCGGATTTGCTTGAAATGGTGCCCATGGCACCCAATGAAAATGCGCCCCAGGGGCACGCACGTCATGACGTCACAACATCGTGACGTCATGACGTTGCGCCCCCCGCCCCCTTTAAGAAATGCGTTCTGTTTGCTCCCGCTGGCCCTTTAAGGGCCGGCAGGAGCGAACAGAACGCGGCGCTGCCCAGCGCCCCGCCCCCCGCCTTGGGGAGGGGGCGCCGGGCGGCAGCGCGTTCTCCGTGCTCTGGCTGGCCTTAAAGAGCCAGCCAGAGCACAGAGAATGCCGCGCAGTGCCCCGTCCCCCACTCTAAGAGGTGGGAGGGGGCGCCGGGTGGCAGCGCGTTCTCCTCGCTCCAGCTGGCTCTTTAAGGCCAGCCGGAGCGAGGAGAACGCGGCGCAGGGCCTGGGCAGGCCGCGGGTGCCATTTTGGGGGCAGGGCACGCCATGGTTACAGCGCCCTCTCCCAAGATGGTGCCCAGGGCTCATGCCCCCCTTGCCCCTAGATCCGCCACTGCTCGCTAGCCATATCTCCTGGCACCAATGCACCCAATAAAAAAAGAGGATGGTGATGCATCTGAGGCACATGTGAATTCAATGTGTGTGGGTTTTTTTTTTTCCTGGCTGAACACAGGGATGGTTCAATCATGTGCAAGGATTCAAATCATGGGCAAGGGAGTGGCAACAGGACACAGGTATCGTGTTGTCTTCGGAGCTCCCTGACCTGTCTGGTGCAGTGATTTTCAACCTGTTTCATCTCACGGCGCACTGGCAAGGCACTAAAATGGCCAAGGCACCCCTTCAGTGTTCAATCATAAGCACGTAAAGAACATACGAATGTAAGACCCGCTGGATCAGGCCGAAGTCTCATCTAGTCCAGCTTCTAGTATCTCACAGTGGCCCACCAGATGCCCCAGGGAGCACCAACAGAATGCCTGCATCCTGTTGCCACTCCCTTGCGTCTGGCATTCTGAAGTAGCCTGACATAAGGAGGTTGCACTGCCCACCATAGCCTGTAGCCCACAATGGACTTTTCCTCCACAAATCTATCCAATCCCCTTTCCGCAGATGAACTACCTGCTGGGAAAAAAGGTATTTCTTTTGATCCGTTCTAACTTTCCCAACACAGTAGGAATGCCACTGGATGCAGCCATTTTAAGTTGGCCTCACAAGTGGGCTGATCTGGGGCTAGAGAGTAGTGTTGACAGAGCAGCCTCGTGATCACCTGTTCGCTTGTACCTGGATTCATTGTCACTGATAAAGCATTCAAGCGACCCAACAATGTTGCTGACTTGCTCTCAACATATTCCAGGTTTATTTGGGGAACAACATGAAGTATGGTAACAAACCCACCTTCCTGGGTTGACAACATAAAAATCTAGCAGTCGGTCCAGTGGGAAAAATAAAACAAAAAATCACTCAAGCTTTTCATTTATTCTGGTCGGGTGGCAACCCTAAACTAATGCCAGCCACAATCAGCTGTTTCAAGAAAGTCTTGCTGACGCAAACATTTTTTTTTTACTTCCCTTATGAAATCTAAAGGAGAGGAGCTCAGGCAAATTTCTCTGGGGAGGTAGATCGACTAGAGTTAATCTTGTGCATAGATGGAATACGGAGTGGGCCCTCAAGCCCCAAAATTAATGTCTTGGGCTTTGCCCCATTTTATGGCACAACAGGAAAGGATGTGGAATGCCCTGAATGATGTCCAACAGTGTGATAAGAGACATGCAAGCTATTGTTCCAGTAACTGGAAGGCAATCTAACTGGATAAAACTGGAAGAGGCCAAAAGACTTGTTCTTCACTGGCCCAGACTAGAGCTTGGGTGCAATCCTAACCTGGAGTGAGGCCGGCACAGTTAGGCCAGCAAAGTTTGACCAACACAAGGGACACTGCCCGGTATGTTTGGACCACTCTTGGAGTCAGAGAGGCCAGCACACAGACACGCGCCATCCTCCCTGACTCCAGGAGTGGTCCAAACATAATTTACGTTGTCTCTTGTGCCGGCCTAACTGTGCCGGCCTCACTCCAGGTTAGGATTTCACTCTTTATAGCCAAAGACACTTGAGCAGCTGGTGAAGTGAAATATTTTAGGGGGGTGGGTCCAATGCCAAAATATTTGGGAACCACTGCCCAAATTTATAGTGGGGGGGGGCAAGATTTGATAGGTTTCTGGGGGTTGCCCTGAATCCAGTTTGGATTCTGATTGTGGCCTTTTTGGTTTTCAGTGGAAGGGTCCCCACCCTCACAAAATAAAAATAACTCATACCAGGGCATGAAGGACATCAAAGTATTAGAGGCCGCCCTTCTCTGCTGTAATTTCATCATGCCTTGTGGTGTCCCCTCTTGCTATTTATAAACAAAATGACAACCAGGCTGCAAAATTAGGCATCCATCTCGTTGGGTTCCTAAGAAATGCATGCACCTGTAACCCTATGTACACTGACGGTGCATGTGTACATATCCAGCCACATGAAAAGGGAACTGGCAGGAATGAAAAATTCCCAGCGTCCTTCTCCCAGCAGCTCCCGAGATTGCTTTCTTCTGAAATTACTTCTTGCTACAATGATAGAGGGTTTGCAGTGCATGTTGGGATAGACCATCCATCTTCCGACGCACAGAGAAGTCAGCGGGGTGGGGATGGGGGGGGGAAAGGGGGCGGGCGAGAATGAAAGCCACAGTTCCTTGCACGCATTTCAGCGTTGGGTTTGATCCATCGCCAAGGCCTTCCACCTGCAGAAATGGTCGGCGATCAGATTTCCACCGCGCCGGCTGATAACGAAGATAATTGTTTCATCCACTTTGTCAAGCCGAAATGAAAAGAGGGCACAAGCAAAATGATGCCACCATAAATCACGACGGGGAGACAGCACCGAAGGGGCGGGGGGGGAGAGGACAAGATAGTGACTTCATTAAGGGTTATGTATTGTGTCATTAAGTTGGCAGGGGTCACCTTTCATGTCACGCTGGCCTCCCATGATGCATTGCCCGCTCCTCTTTCCAATAAAATTAAACGGAGATGTAAAACTGATTAGGCCGTGTTTGCTTCAGCCCAAGGCTCGGCACCGGCACCGGGAATAATTGATACAAGATCGCGGCTGATTTGTAATGGCAGCCATTTCTCTTCCTGGTCATTTCACCGCTGACCTTGCCCCTTAAAATCAGCCCAGCTGCCTTGAGAAGCTGCACTTTATTTGCGCACCCCCCCTGTCCCGCCCTCGACCTTCCTTGCCGGGAATTCATTTTCGCACACTTCTCTCCTTGGGATTTTTCATTCAAAATTACGGCCGGTGAAATATGAAGGCAGACGGCGGAGTGGGGGGGGGCGGAGTCGGCGATGACAAAGAGGCCAGGCACGGCCCGTCCTCCGTTGCCTCTGTGGCACTGCTGACACCGGCCTCATGTTTCAACGCGCTTGCTGGTGTCCAGCCTTGGCTCCCAGCCCCCCCCCCCATTTGCTGCTAGCAGGCTGACGTCTGGCCCAAGCCGTTGGGATTCTGCTGCGGGCCGCCGAGACGAGAGGGGTGGCAAAACGACGGCTTGGGAGCCGCAGCGTAGGTTCTTACGCTTTGGGAACTGCTAAGTCAGGCCCCTGCACCCTCTGGGTCAGGATTGCCAACCCATCAACCCAGAGGCAGCTCTAAGGGAGGGCAAAGCTCTAAGTGTTGCAAGAAGCCTGACCTTGCAGTGGGAATCACTCCTCTCCTGCACCGTTTTAGCCAATCCTCACAGGGAACAGCCACATCTTGGCGTTGCTTACTGGCTACAGCGGCAAGGGAAAGGAGGGATTTACATGACAGGGGAAGGCTCCTTGCAACACTTAGAGCTTTGCCCTCCCTGTAGATCCGCCTCTGCATCAACCCACATTGGAAGTGTCTCTCCGGGCGTCTTGGCGGCGGCCTTGTTCGGCTGCCCCAGGAGTTGCCATGGGTGGCAGGGGGCTGGACTAGATGACCTTGAAGGTCCCTTCCAATGCTTACGTATGTTTCTATGTACCTGGGACCTCCTGCTTTATGCGCACGAGCTCTAATATGCCGCTAAAGCTTCTCTCCTGGGCAGCTGAAGAGTGGTGTGACGTCCGAGTCATTTTTGGTTCTCCTGCAAGCCATTCCACTGGCTTCCTGTTCTGCTGGCTTCCTGATCCAGCACAAACTGCCTGGCCTTCCTTTCAAACCTCTCCATGCTCCTGCCTCCACCCCACTGAATTCCACTGAATTCTTGCCCTTGACCTTCATTCTTCCAGCTACACCACCCTCAAGCATCTGGAGGTCTTCCATTCCCTTAGATGACCCCTTGGTGTACGATGGTGTGGTGGTATCTGCCCTAGAGTGAAGAGATTGATGGAGGAAAAGCATCTAGCATCTGGAGGTCTTCCATTCCCTTGGATGACCCCTTGATGTACGATGGTGAGGTGGTACCTGCCCTAGAGTGAAGAGATTGATGGATGTAAAGCATCTAGCATCTGGAGGTCTTCCATTCCCTTGGATGACCCCTTTATGTATGATGGTGTGGTGGTACCTGCCCTAGAGAGGACAGATTGATAGAGGAAAAGTCCATCACAGGTTACAAGTCATGATGACTCCAGGTTCTAGAGGTAGCTGGTCTCTGAATGCCAGATGCGAGGGAGTAGCAGTAGGGTATGGGTAACTTGTTGTATGCTCCCAAGGGCCGTGAGTTGTGAGCCAATTTCAGGTGAGTCGCAAAGCACCTAGAGCAGCCAGATTGAAAATATGGGAAGTGGGAGGGCTGTATGGTTGTTTTGCTTGTGTCAGGGCTGTAAATAGGCTTTTTTCGCTTTCTGATTCACTTTGCTATTGGAAAATGACTGAGAAATCACCCAACTGATTGCTGCCTTCTCCAGAAGGCAGCAGGCTCCGGCGTCACAATAACAGCACTTCCGACCATGACATCACTTCTGGCGGGTCCCAGACAGATGGTCATTCTAAAAAGTGGGTCCCGGTGCTAAAAGATCTGTGAACCACTGTGTACTATAGAAACAAATTGTTTCGTTGATATTTACCTATTGACATTGCTGATGGGCCAACTGCATTTGTACTGTCATGGAAGGTGCTAATCAAATTAAGAAAAGTACGCAAGGAGCTGGATTTATTTTTGACTGGTGGGATCAGTGCCCTTCAACGATCTGGGGGAAATTTAGACATGCAACTCCTCTGTGCTTAGATAACAAGGTGGCCATAAATGTGTCTGCCCAGAAACTTACCGATAGCTCCTCAAATGAGATTTTGTTCTCATACAAGGAGCAAGCTTGGCCTCATAACTCAATTTATTTAGTTCCTCACTGCCCTTTCTTCCTCACTGCAGTGTCCATCCCATAATAGAGAGTGCAGGATGGCATGCCACATATCAAAGCAGGCCTCCCCAGTGCTTTATATATCATTGTGCCAGAATAACCTCTGCAGATTTACGCTTCTTGTGTTTACTGCACTTTTTCCCAAGGAAGGTTAGAGAATGAGAGTCGGCTGGTGGAAAGTGGAAGGAAAGTCATCCGAATTCAGAAGTTTCGGCCGTACTTTTCTGGGGGCACGGAAACTTCAAGGACCTGTTCCTCTTGCACATCCATCTTTGTAAGCAGAATTCCATGAAAGTCACGGTGCGATAAGGAGGATTTCCAGATGCACTGCCCCTCCTTTTGCCATACCAAGGAATCTATTAGGATACAGTCAACAGCAAGCTGACTGTGAATCATCATTCATTTTTACATATGCAGGTATGTCTGTGAGAGATGGGAGAGCTGCTTGAGGTCATCTGGGATCTGCTCAAAAATGATGCACTTTCTTTTCTTCCAAATTGAAAAGAACTTGGATAATACATAAGAGCCCTGCTGGATCAGGCTAAGGGCCCATCTAGTCAGCTTCCTGTATCTCACAGTGGCCCACCAGATGCTTCAGGAAGCACACAAGACCACAAGATGCCTGCATCCTGTTGCTACCCCCTTGCATCTGACAGGTGGTTGCATGTATCCGTCATGGCTTGTAACCTGTGATGGTCTTTTCCTCCATCAGTCTGGCCAATCCCTTTTTAAAGGCATCCAGGGCAGGACATGTGTGCCATCACAACACGCTGCAGTGTCACAACATCTTGTGGTTCCCACTTTCCCACTTGCTTGCTGACCAGAAGGTTGGCAGTTGGAGACCGCGTGACGGAGTGAGCTCCCAAAGCTTGTCCCAGCTCCCGCCAACCTAGCAGTTCAAAAGCACCTAAAAATGTGAGTAGATAAATAGGGACCACTTTGGGGGGAAGGTAACAGCATTCCGTGTGCCTTGGCGTATAGTCATGCTGGCCACATGACCACAGAAGCTTGTCCTCGGACAAACACCAGCTCTTCGGCTTAGAAATGGAGATGAGCACCTCCCCCTACAGTCGGTCACGACTAGACCATTCGGTCATGGGGAAAACTTTACCTTTAAGAGGAATACTAACAGAAACGGGTGATGGACTCTCCCTGCAATCCCGTTGCCTAAGGCAACAGACTCAGTTGTCCTCATGAATGGACCAGCTTTGGCCAAGCCTGAATCCAGATCCTCCATTCCAACACTACACTCCTATGTTTTTTCTTCTTTTTTGTTTAAAGAACATTGGTACTGGTGTCAAACATGTGTGCACAGACAAACAAGTGAAGCCCAGGTCTCATCTACTCCAGTACCTCTGTACGTCTTTATGGAGCAGAGGTTCCCTCCAGTCTCTTAGATATCTGCCTGTTTTGTTTCTGCTCCTTCGTTGTGACCTTGGCATTTCCTTCCTCTGCTCCCAAGTTCTGCGCCGTCCTCTGTCCAGCTTTGCCTCTCATTTGTCAATGCTGTTATTGAATTTTCAAATGCCAGGAGTGCACATAAATCAATGGCCCACATCTCCCCAGTGGCACATCCCTGCCACATGTGGTCATTCATTTTTTTTAATAAGTCCGCCTCTCCTTTCTCCCATTTATAAAAATGCATCTTAGTCGCCCCTTGCCGTCCATCATTTGGGGAGTCCGGCTATTTGTTGTCCTCGAGTGCTTATTCATCAACGTTTTCAAAAGCAAAATCGCTCTTTGCCTCCTGCTCTTATTGTGCCATCAATCTTGACTGGGGATTAATAAACTGTGCCATTGCAATTCCCCCCCCTCTTCTTTCCCCACCGACAACACACCCAGGCTGGCTTTCCTGAAGGAGTCTTTTTATTTAAATCTTTAACTGATTGTCTGATGCCGGGCCATGGCAGTGTCATTGGAAAGAATGCTTTCATGGGCTCCCAGAGTAGCAATAACCAGCGGAGCATCGGTCATTTCATGTAAGAAGCCAAAGAGATGGATGCGCGGCACATCCATTTGCTTCTATGGGAACCCCAAACCTACGAGGACAGGAGGAAAGGAGAAAGCTGGTACTGGCTATAGCTGTGCAGGATCCAATCCCTGAGGATAAAGGAATCATGGAAACTTGAACTCAGCACCTCAGAGATGGTTTCACCCAGGGTGCATTACTAACCTGGAGTTAGGCCAGCACAGTTAGACCAGCAATGTTTGGCCAGCACAAGGGCCACCGTAAAGCATGTTTGGACCACGCTTGGAGTCAGGGAGGATGGCTGGTTCTGAGAGTGGCTCAAACGTACTTTACGGCATCCCTTGTGCTGGCCAAACCTTTCTGGCTTAGTTTATGCCGGCCTGATTCAGCTTCGGATTGCACCCTAAGGCTGAATTGGAAAGGTCTACCGTAGAGAAATGTGACCTTAACACGACTGCATTCCTCATGGAGAACAGCCTTGGCTAACTGACGAAAAAGATTATCGAGGAGATGTTTGGCCTGATGGCCCAGAGAGGAAGCCTCATCTCCACAATAGTTGGCTCATGCCTCTTCTCCTATCTTTCCTCTGTGACGCCCTCTGGGTTGCATGCCTGAGCATTCCTGGAGAGTGTTCCTGCCAGTGTCAGTTGTCGTTGGAGGGGACAGTGCTGATGCGGAAAGGCCATGTGCTTGGCAGAAAATCATGTGATAAGGGGCTCCGGGGATTCCAGTGAGGATCAGAAGGCATATGGGGGCTATTTCCAGCATCCTCCATGAGACCATATGCACTCTGCTGGATCAGGCCAAGGAAGTTCAGTTCTAGCACAATACCTACCCATACGCTTGGGGGAAGTCCACAAACAGGAGGTGGAATCACAATGAGTACAAGAATGGGCTCAAAAGTCATACAAAATCTAATCAGCACTATCCTGTACTGGGGATCATTAGAGATAATGGCCACCCCCCGTTCTTTTGCCCACCCACCCCCATTTCATTATTTTATTGGCCATGACAATGGCTGCATGTGTATATTGATTCCAATTTACTTTCTTCTGCAGTGGCTTTATGCGAACAGATGTGAACCGGACTGCCTTCTCAGAATTGCCCATAGTGGAAGCCAAAAATATGCTTTCCCTTCTGGAAAAGAGACACCCACAGGCAGGTCCAGCTGGAGGCATAGCTAGAAGCCCCAGAGCAACAGGGCAGTGATGCCCTGCGACAATGCCATGCGACATCTTGACATAACGTCCTGGTTTACCCCAGAGGAGAAGGTGCTAGTAGCTTTGCACCCCCTGTTCCTTCTCATGTGGATGCTCCCTTTTGGAGGAGCATTGGGGGAAAGCTGGAAGTGACTGCCTTATGGTACTAGTGGTTCTTCTCGAGGAGGGGGTGTCCCCAGTGGTGTCATTCAAATAATTTAGGAACAGGAACTTACTTTTGATTGGCACTTGTCAGGAACCCGGAACCAGCCACGGAGCCCGTTAGGATTCGGAATGCCCGTTCTGGTCCATTCCCTTTGAATGACATCACTGCCTTCGCCCCCCTAGGAATCCGGAGTCGCTCCCTTTAACCGTCTGAGTGCCGGCCAACCAAGAAGAAAAGCTCTTTGCAGAGGAATTGGGAGGGGGGAGGAGGGAGAGTGAAGTGGGCGGAGTCAGCCCTAATTTTAGTGGAACTGAGTTCCCCCGCATTCCCCCTGCATGATATCACTGGGTGTCCCATGACTTCTCCTGTAGAGCCCCTCTTGAAGGAATGCCTTTTGAAGGAATGCCAACAGAAGGAACAGAAGTGCCTAGGAGAACCATAAGAGAAGAACCATAAGAGGTGCAAGTCAGTCTGCCCCCCCCTTGGTATAGCACCTGGGACAGGTGCCCCTCTGGCTCCACCCTTGTTATGCCTCTGGGTCCAGCAAAGCAAAGCATGAAAGCAGCACCTGCCAAGATGACTTTCAAAAAACCAAAAAAAAAAAAGGCCGCAATTGCTCCCCTTTCTGTGGTTTGATGCTTAATTGATTAATTTGAAGCAACACGATTTAGCGTAGCTGTAGATTAGTGTCAGAGGGATAATCAGCGCTAAGCTCTGATTTCCAAGCAAGGTTTCAGCGGCGGTTGGAGCGAGCAAAACCCCTTTTCTCTGTAGCCAATTTGAAAGGTTCTTGGAAGAGGTTCCTTTCCAGCCCTGCACAGCGGGAATACAATGGAAAGGTCAGGCCGAGACAAAATCCCTTCCTATAATGTATGTGTTTATTCTCAAATTTAATATATGAATGTATTATTTGTTCTGAAAATGTCATTCAATAGATTGTAAGCTTGGGTTTCCTGGCAGACCTTTGAAGCTTAAAGAGTAATGTAATAAGAGTATGTTAATCCATAAGCTATACAGCCATCTCTCCGCAGACACCCTCCTCCTCCATCTCTTGCCAAGAACTGGCTCTGAAATGTAGCTTTGGCCCTGCCAGCAAGGCATTTGGAGGAATTTCCCTCTAACAATAACAGGCTTGTTAGGTAATTACATGCTTGGAAAGTTGTGTTGCTCCTGTCCATGTTTCTATTAGCCGTCGTTCTCATCGAGGTGACACAGGTGTCTGAGCTGAACTGTCTGACAGACTGCACCTTGGTACAGAAAACAACAACAACAACAACTTCTCCTGCAAAGGTAATCTGATTTCAACTGGAGCAAAAGTCTTCAATGGGTGATTCAGGAGTAGGAAGTGCACTGCAAATCCAACACAAGTGAGCTGTGACTGTGTGGCTGCCACCATTTTGTTTTTGAGGATGCAGTCCTAACCTGGAGTTAGACCGGCACAGTTGGGTCAGCCAAGTTTGGCTGGCACAAGGGCCACCGTAAAGCGTGTTTGGACCACTTTCGAAGTCTTGGAAGGATGGCGCAAGTCATCCTAACTCCAGGTTAGGGTTGCGCTCTCAATCCTTGAAAAATTGGGGCGGCGGCGGGGGGGGGGGAGAAACCATGATGCCCAGTGCTAACAGGATGGGACCCACCACTAAAGAAACATGCTTATTGATTAAGAAGTGAAGCCCAGTGTTGGTCCAAAAACGATCTGAGATTAACATATTTCTGAGAAAAAATATCCAGAGAAACTGGGGTCATTGAGGAACGTGGGGACCATATTTATACTGTAACTCAAAAACCTGGGATGAAATTGGAAAGCAAAGGCTACAGAAGGTCCACCAAGTTCTAATTGAGGGCTACTGTGATGTCAAGAACCTAAGAAGAGCCTTAATGGATTGGGCCAAAGCCTCATCTAGTCCGGCTTCATGTATCTCACAGTGGCCCACCAGATGCCTCAGGGAGCACATAAGACAACAAGATGCCTGCGTCCTTGCATCTCCCTTGCATCTGGCCTTCTAAGACAGCCTACTTCTAAAACCAGGAAGTTGCACATAGCTAATATCATGGTTTGTAACCTGCACTAAGTGATCCTTCCAGAAATCTGTGTAATTCCCTTTGAAAGGCATCTAGGCCAGAGGCCATCACCACCTCCTGCGGCAATGAGTTCCACCAGTTTACACCCTGGGTAAAAGAAAGATTTTCTCTTATCTGTTCTCATTCTCCCGACATTCAAACTTTAGTGGGTATCTCCTGGTCATTGAAAGTCATTGAACGGCAGTCAGCATCTCCAACACTGTCGGCTGAAGGTTGAGAATGGAGTGAAAATCATTTGTGTAGGAGACTGAAGAGGCTCGCTCATCAGAAATGCAAAGCGGCCTTGAAAGATGGCATGACGGTGGTGCGGTTGGCGAATCGGGAAATCCATCCCGCCATGACCCTTGGATCAGACAGCCAGAAAGGTCACGGCGAAAACATGCCAAGACCCTTCTCCTCCGCTTTTGTAATGGTATTAGCAACGACTGTTTCTTACTCAATCACACTCTCAAAGGATTTTCAATAAAGTTTTTATGTGCCATAACTGTTACATTAAATAAAGCTGAAAGTATTGAGTAAACTGACGGTAAATCACTCTCGATGCCTTGGAATTACATTAAGTGTGAGAATTATAGATCTTTTCGCTGCTCGCAGAAACACAGAGATGACGGAGCCAAACATTTTTATGCTGACAGTCTGGCTGAAATTTGGGGGGAATTATTTTTTATGTGGTGTGACAGGCTTCCCCTCCAATAAATGGGCTCTTCAGAGGCACTGAAGGGGGGGGGATTTGGCTGAATAGCCATCTTTCCACCCCCCTAATGTATGCTTTCCTTCGGATATGAACATTGGGTTGCTTCAAGAGAGTTTCCACTCCAGTCTCCTCTCCTAAATTACTAGAAACCCAAACATACCCTTGGTTGGGGGAGATGTTTCCCCTCCTTTTAAAACTAAGAGTTATTTTCCAGTGAAAACCGCACTAAGGGAAAGCTTTTTTCACTTTTTTTTTTACTTCTTCAAATGTAGCAACTCAACATGGACGGCGATGGCCAAATCTGCAGATCCAAAATCTGTGGATGAATACTTCGGCCGACGCAAAGGAGGCGCTGTGCGGGTGCAACGGGATAGGTGCCACTTGCAGAGCTTGGCACCCCTGCGTCAGCGCTAATGACGTGGCACTGACGCAATGATGTTGCACTGCCGCCACGCCTCCTTTAGGATGGCACTGCCCGAGGTAGAGATATCGATCCTGATAAAAAGGTAAAGGTTTCCCCACGACCAAATGGTCTAGTTGTGACCAACTGTAGGGGGCGGTGCTCATCTCCGTTTCAAAGCCTATAGAGCCGGCGTTTTGTCCGAGGACAAGCTTCCGTGGTCATGTGGCCAGCATGACTCTACGCCGTAGCGCACGGAACGCCGTTCCCTTCCCACCGAACTGGTCCCTATTGATCTACTGGCATTGAGGAGCTTTCAAACTGCTAGGTTGGCAGGAGCTGGGACAAGCAACGGGAGCTCACTCCGTCACGCAGTCTTGAGCTCCCAACCTTGCGGTCGGAAAGCCCAGCAGCAGTGGATTAACCCGCTGTGCCACCATGTCTCTATATTGATATAGACATACAAATTTATTTTCCCCCTTATCTTTTTTCCCAGGCCGGGATTGCTTTGGAGCTCAGAAAATAATTGCACTGAGCCCTGCAGTTCGTGCCAGACTTTTGTTGTTGTTGTTGTTGAAACTCTGGCAGGTGCACACAAAGGTTAATGGACCTTTGCAGAAAAACTGGGCATTATCTGGTCAATGGCGAGATGTGCCAGGGACACTGTGATTTCAGCCTGATTGACAAGATCAGTGAAACAGAAGGTGGGCTCTTGTGGGAATGTCTCTTTGCATGTGTCCCGTGAGGAGCTCTGTTTTCCTGTGAGAAGCTGTGGTTTGCCCAGGATCAGCAAGAATGGACACAGGACTGATTTCCACACTAAGCAGTTCTGTTTCTGTCGTCCCTGCCTCGCACACACATACACCATGGACTTACCAGGTGTATCTGCAACAACCTGCCAAACGGTGCAATTCAGGCAGGGTCGTGGGGATCAGGAAAAGTCCAAGTCCTTAACCTTAGATGTGCTGTGATGATGTGCTGTTTGACCTTGAGATGTGCTCTGTTGCACACCAATCTCAAGAGGTGTCAGATATTTTTTTCTAGTGGTCTTCAACCTGTTTCATGCAATGACACATACATACATACATACATACATACATACATACATACATACATACATACATACATACATACATACAGGTAAAGGTTTCCCCACAATTGAATGGTCTAGTCCTGACCGACTCTAGGGGGGTGGTGCTCATCTCCGTTTCTAAGCCAAAGAGTGGGCGTTTGTCCAAGGACAAGCTTCCATGGTTATGTGGCCGGCATGACTATACGCCGTAGCACAAAGAACACTATTATCTTCCCACTGAAGTGGTACCTATTTATCTACTGGCAGTTTAGGTGCTTTCGAACTGCTAGGTCGGCAGGAGCTGGGACAAGCAACGGGAGCTCACTCCGTCGTGCGGTCTTGAACTGCCAACCTTCCGGTCAACAAGCTCGCAACTCAGCAGTTTAACCCGCTGCACCACCATATCCCTTACATACATACATACATACATACATACATACATACAGTATGAGATGGAGTCCCACTATTGATCCGCCCACCCTCCCAGGACCCTTTCCTCCCACCCCTGCTCCCCCCCATCCCTGTAACGCCTTCCCAGCACTGTTCATTGTAACCAAATATTCTTATTAGAGAGAGCAGAAAGAGTTACCCTGAAGCCTGGCACCATAGAAAGCTATTTTAGCACCACTGCTAAGAACCTGAGCAAGACTGGGACACATTCTCCCGGTACCTGAAAGGGTACACCAGATGCCTCACCCTTTACATAATGAAGAACACTACTTGATGCCCAACCTCATCTCCCAAAAGATCTTGGGCAGCCTCTCGGGGTAACTATACCATGACAAGGGTTTCTCCAAATGGCACCTTCAAATTTCTACCTGCAGTACCTCCCGAAGTGGGGGCTCAAATTCCTCATACAATAATTTCTCCTTAAGGCTCTCAAATTTATCTTGAGTTCCCCACCCCCCAAAAACAACATTTAAAAAAAAAAAAAGATGCGGCAATTTCCCAGCCTTCACTTAACATGTCCAATGAGTTAATAAAGATTACATTCTGCACTCTGAATGCTGACAAATGACCACTTCTGGGTAGTAAAGAGAAGGGAGGAATTATTGTCCTCCCAAAGAGAGAGAGAGAGAGAGAGAGAGAGAGAGAGAGAGAGAGAGAGAGAACTTGGCAGTATATTACACCAGCTGGCAAATTCCTACGGCAATCAGTAAATCTTATGGTGTTTGCTATAATAACAGAAATATGTGACCTTGTATTTTTAGTCTAAATGAATAAGAAACTACACAGTAAATCTGTGAAACCTACAAAGGAAGCTTGTTTGGAGGCTAAGACTGTACATACAGTAGGAATGTTGCGCATGCCAATAGGCCAGGGTGGAAACACCATTTAGCTTCAGCTCATCTGCCATCTTCCCAGTCTCTGGAGGCTTGATGGTCAATGTGCCTTGATGCTGGTCCGCGCCCCATGTCAGTGCTACTGATGTTGAACTGATGTTGGTAGCAAGGGCGTAGCTAAAGAAGTGCAGGGGGGTGTTTGGACCACTCTCGGAGTCAGGGTTGATGGCGCACGTCTGTGTGCTGGCCTGTCTGACTCGGAGAGGAAGGGGAAACTCGAAGGGGAAGAAATGGAAGCAGTGACAGACTTTACTTTCCTGGGCTCCAAGATCACTGCAGATGGTGACTGCAGCCATGAAATTAAAAGACATTTACTTCTTGGGAGGAAAGCTATGGCGAACCTAGACAACTTTAAAAAAAGCCGAGACATCACCCTGCCAACAAAGGTTCGCCTAGTCAAAGCGATGGTTTTCCCAGTAGCAATGTATGGCTGTGAGAGCTGGACCATAAGGAAGGCAGAGCGCCGAAGAATAGATGCTTTTGAATTACGGTGTTAGAGAAGACTCTTGAGAGTCCCCTGGACTGCAAGGAGATCCAATTGGTCAATCCTCCAGGAAGTCAAGCCTGATTGCTCCCTGGAAGGACAAATCCTGAAGCTGAAGCTCAAATACTTTGGCCACCTGATGAGAAGAGAGGACTCTTGAGAAAAGATCCTCCTGCTGGGAAAGATGGAAGGCAAAAGGAGAAGGGGGCGGCAGAGGATGAGATGGTTAGAGAGTGTCACTGAAGCAATGAACATGAAATTGGGCAAACTCCGGAAGCTAGTGGAGGACAGGGAGGCCTGGTGTGCTGTGGTCCATGGGGTCGCGAAGAGTCGGACACAACTTAGAGACTGAACAACAACAACTGACTCGGAGAGTAGTCCAAACTTATTTGATGATGTCCCACTTTGCTGGCCCAACTGTGCCAACCTAACTCGAGGTTAGGATTGTGCTCTGAATATCCCAGCACTTGGACTTTAGCCATGAACTTAATGGGTGACCTTGGAGTATCTCAGCTTCATTTCCACGACTTACACAATTTCCACAAGGAAGTGCAAGGAGAACTCTGGAGGTTACATTCAATAGAGGCCACGCAGCACTCTGCATACTAACAAGAGCTCAGGAGGGATGCATACACATTTAATTCATCTTCTTGGCTATTTCCAGGGAAAGGTCTACAACATCGGACCAAACAGGAGGGGTCAAAAAGGTCGTTGCTGGGTAGGACTTTGCCTAGGTGGGATTGCAGATGGCATGACTTTCTAAACGAGCTCTCTGCGCCCTGCCAGGCCAGTCAAATTATTTTGCCTTCTACAAAAAAAGAAAAGAAAAAAAGGTCTATTTTCCGATCCTCCTCTAATCTGAAGCACAGGGCGCAGGGTGGAGGCTATGCGGTAGAAACGGGGAGGAAAAAGAGCAAGGAGAGAAACGCTTAGATTTTAATGGCATCTCGTTTTTGCAAAGTACCCCTGTGGCCCTTGTAGGCCCAGAGAATTAAAAGCTGTCCTTCAGAGCAGGAAAGCAGAGCCATCCGGTTTGCAGACACCTGTCATAATTAAACTAATAGCTCTGAAAATGGGCCTTGATATTAAATCTATCTTCCGCAGAGGAGCAGGGCTGATTAAAGCCACTGTGTGACAGTTAATGATGAACCTCTCGCTTGCTGAGCTCCATAACTGGAACAGACCAGTTCATCCCTCTTCCCTTCACTGTCCTTTTTCACTCCCTCCCCCCCTTTTCCAAATGGCCACAGAACTTGCTTCGTTATTTACCCCTGCGTCTCGTCCTGCAAGGAGCTTGACAGCTTAGAAGGGATTTGACATTGGGAATGATAGGAAAGCTCTCGGTGATTTGCATAGAGGGAGGTCGGGATGGGCAGATTCCACCTAGTCCAGTGGTTCCCAATCTGTGGGTCGCGAGCCCATTTCAGGTGGGTCGCGAAGCACCTAGAGCAGCCATATTGAGAAGATGGGGTGCTGGAAAGGGGAGGGCAGTGTGGTTGTTTTGCTCATGTCAAGGGTGAAAGTAGGCTTTTTTTCTTTTTCTTTTTTCTTTAATTTTTTATTAAAGCAAAAACAATCTCACAATTGCGAAACAAAAAAACTAAACAAACGAAAACCAAATTCAGAATGTATAAAGTAAGCATGGAGTGATGCATCTAAATTACTTACAACTTTTATAATATAATAATAATTCACATTAAAAATTGTGTCTCTTAGCCTCTTACTCTTTTCTTTTAATACTTTTTTTTTTAAAAAAAAAATCTCCTTATTTATTTATTTTAATCCCTAGCAAAATATGTTAGGTCTCAATCATCCACCTATTCATCAAGTCCATAATTCATTACATGAAAATCTCACGCAGGAAGTCAATGAGTAGTTTCCAGTTATTCATAAATGACTTTACTGACTTCTCTTTAAGTAACGTTGTAAGTTTATCCATTTCCATTCTGATTCATTTTGCTATTGGAAAACGACTGAGAAATCACCCAATTTATTGCTGCATTCTTAGGAAAGCAAGCAGGCTCTGACGTCACAGTAACGGCACTTCTGGTCATGACATCACTTCTGGTGGGTCCCAGACAGATTGTTATTCTAAAAAGTGCATCCCGATGCTAAAAAGTTTGAGAACCACTGGCCTATTCTTTTCCTCTATTGTTCCATGGATTAACTCAAGGAGCGCAATCCGAACCTGGAGTTAGGCCAGTGAAGTCAGGCCAGCAAAGTTTGGCCAGCACAAGGGACACCGTAAAGTGTGTTTGGACCACTCTCAGAGTCAGAGAGGCCAACACAGATATGCACCATCCTCCCTGACTCAGAGAGTGGTCCAAACGCCACTCCCTTGTGTCTGGCATTCTGAGTTAAATTTCTGAGGTAAAATTCTGAGGTAAATATGAGGTAAATTAAGCAAAGTTTGGCTGGCACAAGGTCCACCGTAAAGTATGTTTGGACCACTCTCAGAGTCAGAGTGGCCAGCACACATACATGTCTCATCCTCCCTGATTCCGAGAGTGGTCCAAACATACTTTACGGTGGACCTTGTGCCAGCCTAATTTTGCAGGCCTAATTGTGCCGGCCTAAATCCAGGTTAGGATTGCGTCCAAGTCCTTGTACGGCACTGGTCCTGAATGTCAGGTGAGCGAGAGCCCTATTTGGGCATTACATAGCCAAAGACAATATCCATGCTTCCAGCACCACACACATAGTCCATAGATAATTCCCCGGCTGCCCCCATGTACAGTCATTCTCAAAAGCAAAGCCACCACACAGCACTCCCCCTTTCCAGCATCCCATCTTCCCATATTTTCAATATGGCTGCTCTAAGCGTTCGTGATCCACTAGTGGGTCCCATCCCAGTTTGGGAACAACGGCTCTAGAAATCACAGAAGGGCACGAAGGAGGAAATAAATATATTATTAACCATAGCAATAATAGCAACAGGAAATTGAAAAATAATGATTGCCCTCAGCTTTATTGTCGGGGACAATTTGAGAGGAAGCGTTTGAAGAGCAAGCACAGTAAAGAGAGATGGCTATTTATTTATGTAACAAGTCTCTGCATTAGGAAAACGAATAATTACACTGAAGGGGTTTCATCTGTGGGTTTGTGTGGGTGTTATTAGCTCAGACATCATTCATTAGGTAATGTAATAGGAGACCATTGTTAATGCAGCGATAAATCTTGAAGGACTCTGTAGCCTGGGGGAGGAGATCAGTTGACAATTACAGGGCCTAAGTAACCCAATATACTTTTGGTGTTTGTTTTTTTTCTTGCTATGGTCTCCTCCTAAATGTCCTGCATCAGATGTGTGCTTTCAAATGGGAGGAGGTGGTTCCTCTGAGAAGAGCGCATGATTACATTCAGGGCGCAATCCTAACCTGGGGTTAGGCTGGCACAGTTAGGCCAGCAAAGCTTGGCTGGCACAAGGGCCACTGTAAAGCGCATTTGGACCACTCTCGGAGTCAGGAAGGATGGTGCACCTGTGTGTGCCATCCTCTCTGACTCCGAGAGTGGTCCAAACAAACTTTATGGTGTTCTTTGTGCCGGCCAAACTGTGCTGGTCTAACTCCAGGTTAGGATTGCGCTCAGATGGATGTGCACAGGGCCCTGAATGCCCTAATCCTCTTATGGAATTCTTTTCTCCCCTCTTTAGGTACTCTGGTAGCAGTAATGAAATCTTCTCCAGCGCATCCTCTTGGAGTGCTAAGTAAACTGTTTCCATTTATGGCGTCGATAGCCTGCCGTTGCCTTCCTTGTTCCTCCAGAAGCCCTTAATGGACTGTGGTTGGCTGTCAGGCTCTGGATTTCCAGGCTCCATGAAAGTTGTCAATAGACTTGTCAATAGGATGGTGGGGCTATTGACTGGCAAAGGCATTCGGGGTCATCGGTCGATGTGGACTCTCGGCGAGCGATGTCGGAAATGAGCACTTTCAAATACAGGCAGGAAAGTGAGACTCCCCAAGGAGAAATGATATGACTCAATTTTCCTCCTTCGGTTGCTTTGTCAATTTCCCTCCAGCTGGAGCAAGGGTTGGGGAGAAGGGATGGAGCCTTAGAAATGCAGAGCGTTCCCCTCTGTACGTATTGGGGCAGATAAACAATGAGCCACGATGAAACCACACTTGAATACGCCATGCGTTGCCCGTTGGGAGAAGAGAGGGCAAACGGGGGCTGTGCACTGCCAGATTCATGATCACGTCTCTGGAGATCTGCTCTGTGGCCACAAAGACAAACCTGCGACTTGGGATCAAGTTGCAGACAGTGAGGTTGTGACCACTAGGAAATAGCAGGCATGGGGTTGTGGCAGGCGGGAGGGGGGGGAGGTCAAGGAGCCGAGGCCAGAAATGAGGCAAAGCAAGCATCGACAAACATTGTAAAGACTCAGACCCAAAAATGCGGAGATACCGTCAGTGCTCATTATCCGCTAGGATTCGGTTCCTGTGGATATCCTCTGAAATTGAATGTTGGGAGAGGGAGAACAGATACAAGGAAATACTTTTTACCCAGCGGGTAATTCTACTGTGGAACTCCTTGCCACAGGAGGTGGTGATGGCATCCGGCCTAGGAGCCTTTAGAAGGGAATTGGACAGATTACAGGAGGAAAAGTCCACAGTGGGCTATAGGCCATGAAGGGTTGTGCAACCGCCTTATGTTAGAAGGAGGCTACCTCAGAATGCCAGATGCAGGGGAATGGCAATGGGATGCAGGCATCTTGTTGCCTCGTGTGCTTCCTGAGGCACCTGGTGGGCTGCTGTGAGACACAGGAAGTTGGGCTAGATGGGACTTTGGCCTGATCCAGTGTGACTTCTTATGTCCTAAAGGCCCAGATTGGATTGCAAGTTATTATAGCTCCCTCCCCACAGACAGAATAGCAAATTCTATTTTATTTATCTCATATTTACCTCAGAATTTAACCTCAGAAATTTACCTCAGAATGCCAGATACAAGGGAGTGGCAACAGGATGCAAGCATCTTGTTGTCTCGTGTGCTCCCTGAGGCACCTGGTGGCCCACTGTGAGATACAGGAAGCTGGACTAGATGGGCCTTTGGCCTGATCCAGCAGGGCTCTTCTTATGCTCTTATGTTCCTGTTTGCAATGGAGATGATGCCTGAAAGGGGGGGGGGCTGTTATGTAAAATAGATGCAAACCTCAATGCATTTAGGATGGGGGGGGAATGGGCAGCCTCAACTCTGCCTCTGACGCCGAAATGCATTTACGACAAAACGAGAGCATGACCCAGTGGTGTCATTCAAATGATTTAGGAACAGGAACTCACTTTTGATTGGCACTTGTCAGGAACCCGGAACCAGCCACGGAGCCCGTTAGGATCCATTCTGGTCCGTTCCCCCTGAATGACATCACTGCCTTTAACCCTCTGAGTGCTGGCCAACCAAGAAGAAAAGCTCTTTGCAGAGGAATGGGGAGGGGGAGGAGGGAGAGTGAAGTGGGCAGAGTCAGCCCTAATTTTAACTAGTGGAACTGAGTTCCCCCGCGTTCCCCCTGCATGACATCACTGGCGTGACCTTGTCGGCCACGAAGCCAGCCACACTCTCACACTCCCCGCTCAGACTATAAACCGGCTGGTGGTGCTGTCAGAGGAGGTCTCCCACTGGCAGGACTTCAGCGCCACAGCCAGCGCAGGAAACAATTTGCAAATAAATAAAAAGGATTTGCAAATATTGTGCGGCGTACATGTTTGCATCCGAGCTGCTATTAAGTCCGTTCGTATCGTATCAGCAAACATCATGTCAGCTTGGAGAGTTTCCGAGTTTGTTGGCATTTTTTTTTCTTTCTTTCTTTTTTCCTTCCCCCCTTCTCTTCCCCCGTGAAATGTTTTCCGATGCCTGAGTGAATCAAAATGAATGTAAATGAGGTTTATTAAGTCAACCCCACACGGTGCGGCATTGTTGGCGTTTGTAGGCTGTGACAGGTTAGTTATTGCAGTTTGAGGGAAATGTCACCAGCACAGCAGTCGACAGGAGAGGGGGGGAAAAAACTTTTTTTAAAAACAAATTATAATAATACCAATACTGTGACATAGGGCTGCTGGCGCTTTTGGAGAATCATTTGCACAAATGGGGCGGGGGAATGCAGGGAAGCTGGTCCCAGAACAAAGGGAATACAGGCCTCAGGCCCTGCCTTGCACAACTACAGCAAACTAGATATCAGCCCAGGATGGGCGGGGCCAGGAGGGAGGGCTGGCCTAGTCATGGAACCAATGGTGTTATCTAAAGCGGGCGGAACCGGAACGCTGGGCGGGACATACGGTTGGTTGGCAGCCCGTCCGTTCCGTTCCGCCACCTGCCCGCCTGCTGCGCAAGCTGCCCCCAGTTGGCGCCCCCCCACTGCTCGCCCAGGCACCCGGTGCGTCACCCCCCCACCCCCCCAGCGAGCAGGCGCCCCCTCCGAGGCCAGGGCAGCCCGTGCAGCAGGCAGGCAGGCGGCAGAACCGAACGGACGGGCAGCCAATCACATGTAAGTCCCGCCCAGCGTACCGGTTCCTCCCGCTTTAGATAACACCACTGCATGGAACCCAATGAGGCAGCCTCTCTGAGGGGAGACCGAACTGGGTTCCTCCATCCACTCATTCTGCTTCCCACTTCCTGAACTGGGAAAGGAAAAGAAAGAGAACAGGTTGGAAGAGGAAGTGAGAAGGATTGTTCCTGAGGCCTGCCTGAGAAATTGCCAGTTGAGGGCCCAGTCCTAACCTGGACTGAGTCTGGCAAAGTTGGGTCGGCACAAGGGACGCCGTCACGTATGTTTGGGCCAATCTTGGAGTCAGAGTGTCCAGCAGACAGATGTGTGCCATCCTCCCTCACTCTGAGAGTGGTCCAAACAAGTTTCACAGTGGCCCTTGTGCTGGCCTAACTGTGCCGGCCTCAGTCCAGGTTAGGGTTGCTCTCTACGGCATCAAAAATGCTCTTTGGGCATCAAAAAAGCTTTGTCAGTCCTTCGGTCAGGAGAGCCAATTGGGAAGCTGGATTCATGACCACTTTATTAAGCCTTTGAATTGAACTGGAAGTCCTGGAATGGCGTGAACCAGCAGGCCGGTGGCCAGAGTGTGAGATACTATGCCAAATACTACCCTTCTTACCTCTTAACTGTATCACACCTCCTCCCCCCAGGGTTTAAAAAGGAGAACAGAGCAGAAGAGGAAGTCTGGAGAAGTAGAGTATCATGGACTAGAGTGTCTTTGATGCTCTAGCCTACTACTTCCTTTTCCTTTCTATTCTATTCTTACTTCTCAGATTATCGGAGTGGAGGGAGAAGGAGCAAAGGAGGACAGCAGACAGTGTCAGGCAGCCACCACCAACCATCTCATTGCTCTCATGGATGAGCCCCCCCCCCCACCGCCTGGTACGGAGGACTCATGTTAGAACACCAACAGTTGCCGGTGGAGCAATGCGGCAGAGGGTTTTGGTATTTGGGCTGGACAAGACAGTAATATGTTTTAATTAGCTTATGATCAAATGAAGACGGGAAGAACGATCGAAAGGTTGGTCGCTTCAAACAAACCATGTACCATTGCAGCTCAAGGAAGTCCATAGATCCCCAAGTCCCTTTTCTGCAGGAACAAATAAATTGCCATTTATTCGGTTAAACACCTGAGACACTCCGTATTTTTAGGTAGGTCACTATTAGCAAGACTATGCAGAAGATGTCGTACGAGCGCGATGAAATTATTTGTCCCCTGCAGCTATCACTCTGTGCAACGGCACTTTGGATTCATCATCAGCAGAAGGCAGAGGCAAGTTTGGCGTTTGACAGAAACCCATTCCCATTTTGCATATTTATGTCTCCTTTAAATCATTTCCGAGCCACTAAGCCATTTTACAAGGCCGAGGGAAAGCATCAATTGCAATTATAGTGGGGAGAAATAAACCTGCTTCCGCGGTACAACCTAGGTAGACAGAAAGGGCATCCATCCGTCTGTCGTTTGGGCTGGGCACTTTGAAATGTGACAGGGAGCCCTCCCTGCTGGATTCAGGGCACAATCCAGAGGGCGCTCTTGGGCCACTTACATCACTAGCACAGATGTGAGGGCATGGGCGTAGCTAATGAAAGGGGGCAAAAGCTTGCCCCAGAAGTGACATCACAACAGGAAGTGACATCACAGTTGTATTTTTGTTCTGTCTGGTTTTGTGTCCATAACTTTTGATAGAGTACACATATTACTCTCCGGTTTGTTCTACTGCTTTCTGCATGAAATTATCGTTCCGATGGTATATAACACGATGCTATTATTCACACATATCAAGGTTTTCACCATTTTGGACACTAGTGTCAAGCTCACCTTGTTGCCCTTCCCCTAAAGCAATTGCACACACACCCCTTGCACTTCTTTAGCCACGCCCCTCTGTGGGGGCACCAACCAGCACAAGTTTGTTGTTAGGACAAAGGAAGGGGCGAGAGAAGGCATGGTTCCCTGTATTCTGTGGGGAAGGGCTGGGATTTAATGCCGCGGCTACAGATTTCAATAGAAAGATGGGATTTAAATGCCTGAAATACAGAATGCCCCTTCTGCGACTTGGCAACACACCACCGTTCTGGAGTTGGCTAATGTTTGCTTTGCACCTCGACTGCGGTGCTCAGTGGGCAAAGGGACTCTCTGCCCTCACTCAGGTCAAGCAAATTAAATTAGCTGCTAATTGGTTAATTGGAGAGAGGCTCAGCAAGGCTGTGGAGAGCACATGCAGCAGAAAGTGCCCATTTGCAAATGGTGATTGTTGTTCCCTTTGAGGGCATTTGGGCAGGACTGGCAGGAGCTGGGATGCGATGGAGGGAGATCATAGCAGCCCTTGGATCTTCCTTGCTGGGAGAAGTGATTTCATCTGGAAGCAAAAGAGGGAACACAGAAATTTCCTGGGATCTTACTTTGTGAAATTGATCTAAATTTGTGTTAAAATAAGCAAGAGCGGTGTTATTTTGCACTTTGTCCTAAGTTTTGTTTCATGTTGCATTTTCAGTAGAAATTCTCATTATTTAGCATTCTGTGTTGATCCCCAGAAATGCCAATGAACTTTTGTGTAGCATCAAATGTGATGCTTTCAAGAACCACACATCAGGTTGCATTATTTTGCAACTTTCCCCCCTTAGAACAGGCCAAAGGCCCATCTAGTCCAGCTTCCTCTATCTCACAGTGGCCCACCAGGTACCTCAAGGAGCACACAAGACAACAACACGCATGCATCCTATTGGCACTCCCTTGCACCTGGCATTCTGAAGTAGCCTACTATTAACGTAAGGAGGTTGCCCAACCCATCGTGGCCTATAGCCAGTGTTGTCATTCAAATGATTTAGGAACAGGAACTCACTTTTGATTGGCACTTGTCGGGAACCCGGAACCAGCCACGGAGCCCGTTAGGATCCGGAACGCCCGTTCTGGTCCGTTCCCCCTGAATGACATAACTGCCTATAGCCCACGATGGACTTTTCCTCCAGAAATCTGTCCAATCCCCTTTTAAAGGCACCTAAGCCAGTCGCCACCTCCTGTGGCAAGGAGTTCCACAGATTAATTACTTGCTGGGTCAAAATGTGTTTCCTTTTATCTGTTCTCACTCTCCCAACACTCAATTTGAGTGGCTGTCCCCTGGTTCTGGTGTTGTGAGGGAGGGAAAATATTATTTATTGGATTTAAAAGAACCTCCCTCTATCGCTCTCATGCATAATTTTGTATGTCTCAATCATGTCCCTCCTCAGGCGCTTTTTTTCTAGAATGACACCGCGTGTTTCAGTCGGCATTAAGCAGAGAAGAGAGGCCTTTCCCATCTGTTTTGCTAACCTTCATCTCTCAGCATCTCTTTAGATGCAGCTCACTGTACTGTCTCCAGATGGTGCTCTAGCCACCAAAATTCCAGCACTGTGCAGTGTAAAAGCTGGTTTCTTGTTGGACTGAGCATGTGTGTGTTTCGAAAGCACCCCTTCAATAGGATGAGCTTTTCCCAAAGGACATGGAGTCATGGGAACCCCCATTTGCAAGCAAAGCAGCTTTCACAGCATTTCCAAAGTGAAATATTGCGCTGGAAAGGCTAAACATATCCATTATATTCCAGCAACTAACCCAACGCCAAAACCTGGATGTCTTAAATCAGTAGTTCCCAACCTGGGAGTTGCAACCCCATGGAAAATCACAAGCTAATTTTCAGGGGGTCACAAAGACCCGGTTTACTCCCATAGATGCATTTGTGCAACGTTAAAAAGTTGCATTTTTGCAACATTTTCAGGAAACCTATAAACAGAAAAATACATTTTGGAAACAACAAATTCAAGGTGTTTCCACATCCCTGAAAGCAATGGTTGCATTTGGTCACCTATTATAGTCTACAGACATGATTTTTTTTTTACATGCACTATGATGTCACTCCCTGCTTAATGACATCACATCTGGTCTTAGGGCGTTTCCGACAGGTAGTTGTACCTAAAAATTGAATCCCGGTGTTAAAAAGAATTGGCACCACTGTCTTAAACAGTGGCATGTCCCTTTCACCACAAGTGGATGCCACATTAACTTGCACGAATCTGTCTAATGTGGCGTAAGTCATATATGTCAACGGGAAGTCAAAGTTTATAGAGAACGACACCGCTTTCTGAGGTCAAGCTGGGATGTGATTTGAGCTGGCAGCGGGCACATCGATGTTTCTGCAAACCAGCATATACAACTGCTTTGCCAACAAATGCAATTACTCTCAAAGATGTTGGCAACCCACGAATTGAAACAAGACTTCACACTGGAGATGTTGTTTAGACAAAAATAAACCAACCAACCAAGCAGGGTGGTTGCAGAGTGTGTGGGTTCCTTATTTTTGTATCTAGCAATTGAATAACATTGATCTTCTCCACACTTGTGAATCAGAATCACTGCAGACAGTCTAGGCTGGGATCAGAATGGTCCCAGAATTTTGCTGGCCTAACTGTGCTGGCCTAAATCCAGGTTAGGATTGCACTCTGAGATAAGTCACTTTAGCGGGAAAATGGTGACTCAGTCCTGAATTCTTTGTTGATGTTATTGTCTCTCTGAGATAAGTCTGTTGCGCTCTGAGATAAGTCACATTAGCTGGAAAATGTTGAATCAGCCCTGAGTTCTTTGTTGATTTTATGGTCCCTCTCAGTGCCCTTGCCCTGATGTATTGTGTATGCTACACTTCCAGTGCAATCCTATACATCTTTAAAAAGGTAAAGGTAAAGGTTTCCCCATGACTGGATGGTCTAGTCGTGACCGACTGTAGGGGGCAGTGCTCATCTCCGTTTCAAAGCCTGTAGAGCCGGCGTTTTGTCCAAGGACAAGCTTCTGTGGTCATGTGGCCGGCATGACTATACGCCGTTCCCTTCCCATGGAAGTGGTCCCTATTTATCTACTTGCATTTTTAGGTGCTTTCGAACTGCTAGGTTGGCAGGAGCTGGGACAAGCGACGGGAGCTCACTTGGTTGCGCAGTCTTGAACTCCCAACCTTCTGGTCGGAAAGCCCAGCAGCAGCAGTTTAACCTGCTGCACCACCATCTTTACTGGGAAGTAATTTCCCCTGTGTTGAATGGGACTAGATCCCAGATAAACCAGTATACAATGGCAGCTCCTTTTCTTTGTTACTCCTGCTAAACGTTTGGAACAGGCGGGGTGGGGGGCAAAGGAATGAAAGCATGCAGAGGGTTTCCAATTGCCATAGCCACCACTCCTAATTCTTTTCTCCAAGCAGAAAATCATTCTTTCACTGATCTCACTTGTGGTCAGAGCTCCGAACAGGCCCATCCGTCAGTGGGCTGATTTGGTTCAGCAGGTGTTGGTTGTGTAATCACTCATTGGAGGCTAATCGGCTGGCGGCTGTCAAGGGTTATGGAGTATTTATTGAGTTTATGTCAGGTCCAGATGACCAATTGCTGGCAGCCTCTGGATTCCCATTGACATTGATGATATTGCTGAATTAAACCAGGGGCACGTTGACGGGGGCATGTTGCTAGGAGCTGGTCAAGGAGCCCTCCGGATCACGGCACAGGCGTTTCTGCCCCTGAAATGTACAGCCGTTTCCTCTGGCTCCCTCCCTCCCTTCAATAACATATTATTTTCATGGAAACGTCCGAAGAGAAGCCGTGAACCGAGTGGCCATGAAATATTTAGCCCAGGAAACCAAGCCAAGTGACGGAAATGAGACCTGGTGTCTTCCCCGCAGATTTACTGCCCAGTTGCCGGCTGGTGATGGAAGCATTTTCAAGCCAATCTTCGGAAAAGAACCCAGGGGTGACAAATTGAGTCTTTATTGCTCCGAAGGGAAGGTCGCCCCCCCTCCCCACCCCATGTGCTTCCCATCAGTGCAAGGCAGGGAGTGGTGACATATGTAGGAGTGGGCAGTGGGTGCAGTGGTTAGAAGACTGGGCTCGAATCTGTTGGTTTTAATCTTGCTTCTGCCATGAACGCACTAGGTAGCCATAAGCAAGTCACTCTTCAGCAGGGCCAGCTAAAGGACATTTTACCCTGGATTACCATAGTGTGGTTATGGAGTAGGGTTATGCAGGGACGTGGTGGCGCAGCGGGTTAAACTGCTGAGTTGCGAGCTTGCTGACCAGAAGGTTGGCAGTTCAAGACCATGCGACGGAGTGAGCTCCCGTTGCTTGCCCCAGTTCCTGCCAACCTAGCAGTTCGAAAGCACCTAAAAATGCAAGTAGATAAATAGGGGCCACTTCGGTGGGAAGGTCACGGCGTTCCGTGCGCCTCGGCATATAGTCATGCCAGCCACATGACCACGGAAGCTTGTCCTTGGACAAACGCCGGCTCTTCGGCTTAGAAATGGAGATGAGCACCGCCCTCTACAGTCGGTCATGACTAGACCATTCAGTCATGGGGAAAACATTACCTTTTTACCATAGTGGGGGGGGGGCTCCTTAGCTACAGAGTCCAGCTGGAGCAATTGGTCCAATTGGCTTAAACCCAATAAACTGGGCCGGCCTAACTCTAGGTTAGGATTGCGCCCCTGGTTGCAAAATGAGGATAATAATGCCTGCTGTTCCATGAAGACAACAGCCTTTGGCCTGATCCAGCAAGGCTCTTCAGATGTTCTTATGAAACGGTGGGTCTTGAAGATTTTGTTCCCGCTATTTCATGGCCAACCCTAACAACAGCCCATCGCTTTATATTTACATCCGTTTCCGAAGCATTGTTGCTTGCCCTCAGTCTCTGGAATAAATATCAGCACTCACAGCAGCAACGGTGGGCTTATTTATGGAGTCGCAAAGTCTAACTATGACTGGGGTCATCTCCATCTGGCAGGGTCCAGACTATGAGAGGCAGAGGAGAAAAAGTAGGGCTGGAGATCGGGGCGAGATGAAATCCTGGATATGATGAAGTGCAGAAGAGCCACTGCAATCTGCATACCTGTTTCCGTGGAGGATAACCAATGGGCCGCCCCATTGACGGCAAGGCTGGTCTTGAATTGGAGGTCTGCGATAACACTATAAAGCACGAGCGACACCACTCAGAAGATTGACAGAGCCCCAAAGCCCAGGCCCTGAGAATGATTTATGAGGCTCGCTCCACAGCTATCTAATCTACTGTTTTCTATTACATGTGCTACACAAAGGAATGATGGTATAAAGTCTCCTTGTAAGGCCATGGGCGCTTGCCAAGTTGTGGAGCCCTACTCTCTTTGCGGGGTGCAAGATGGGGTCTTTTGGAGGGCAAAATTGCATTGCGGAAGTGCGTTGGAAAGAAGGGCAGCCTTTCAAGATGGCGTGCGTTGCCTTTGTCGCTGTTTTTGTCGCTTCCAAGACAATCCGTGCTCGGACAGTAGAGGTGTACGATGCCTCCACCTGCTATACAGAATCAGATTTTCTGTGCCAAGTACCTCACCTGGAATGAATGGAAAGCTCCTCCCTAGGGCCGGCTGCTTCATGAGGCAAGTCTTTTGACTTTTAAAGCCCTTTATGGTGCCACCGCATGGTGATTCTGCAGGTTAAACTGCTGATGCTGATCTTGCTGACTGAAAGGTCGGCAGTTCAAGACCGCGTGATGGAGTGAGCTCCCGTCGCTTGTCCCAGCTCCTGCCAACCTAGCAGTCCGAAAGCATCTAAAAATGCAAATAGAGAAATAGGTACCACTTTGGTGGGAAGGTAACGGCATTCCATGTACTACAGCATATAGTCATGCCGGCCACGTGACCATGGAAACTTGTCCTCGGACAAAGCCTGGCTCTTTGGCTTAGAAACGGAGATGAGCACCACCCCCTAGAGTCAGTCACAACTAGACCATTTGGTCATGGGGAAATCTTTACCTTTATGGGCTTATGGGGCCAGGGTACTTGATGGACCACCTACCCATCCTCTTAGGTCATCAGGGGAGGGAGCCTTCTGAGAGATGGTCAGATGAGCAGAGGTGGCAGCTAGGAAAAGGGCCTTCTTGGTGGTGGCTCCCTGTTCATGGAATGCCTTTCCCAATTAATTAAGAATGGCTCCCTCTCTTGAGACCTATCAGTGGGGCCTCAATAAGAACCTTGGCCCCACCTCACCAGACCTTCCCACCAGGCTTTCACCCCAAACATATCCAGGTGGCAACGAGGGGACCTTCCCACCCCACCCCCGCTTTTGTTGCAATGTATGCAGCACAACACCAAAAGAGGAAGAAGGGATTGATGGGAGTTGTAGTATTTTCCACTTTCCTTATAGTAGCCCTTGCGAAGACTACAACCCCCATCAACGCTGTTTGTTTGGTAGCTGCAATGGTCTCCATCGCCCAAATGGAAGTGGGAAGAGCAGTGAAGATGGGCAGGTTTCTCCTATCCATTCACTGCCTGAGGCAACGGCCTGAGCTGACCTTATGGATGAGCCGGTCTACTTCTTCTTGAGTTCTCATTCCATCCCTGCTGGAGTCTGGAGCAACAAGAGAAGGCCAGAAAAAAACATTTCAAAACAAAAACTGAGGTTCACTTTGACCTGGCAGGTTCTTAAAAATAATAATAATAATAATTCTAATAATGTGCTGATTTCCATTTCTTCCCCCGCCCTTTGAGGAAAACGTTGTAACCACTCTCGTCTCGCCATTTCTCGGCATTTAAGAGGCATCTCGGCAACCAGGCTGTCTCTTTGAAGTTCCCCTCCACTCCTCCAGCACAAGGCTGCATTTTCCTTTAGGCATTCAGCCTGCGGAAAGCCCCCTGCTGCTTGTAATTGGTGGCTTTTTATGCTAATCTTCATTTCCCCTCCTGTCAAAATGTTGAACTGTCGCCACTTGATTCCGCAAGCCCGGGTTGCCAGGTTTCCTTGCCTGTAATGACTTCCCTTTATCGAAAGGCACCTGGTCACTCCTGAGCCCAGGACTAATGGGCCAAGGCCTTCTGATGCTGAATGCATCCGTAATTGTTTAATCTGTCTGTGTCTGCACAGCCAGCGAAAGCGTTTGCAGAGATCAATCCCTTGAAATTCGGCAGGCAATAGGTAGGCACCCAGGACTCTTGCCTGCTCCCCAGCTGGGAACATGATGGCGCTTAGAGATGGAAACTCTCCAAACGTTAATGGCTGTCTGCCCGCTTATGGACACGACATGAAGGTGGAGGTCGCTGAAGCTTCATAACCTAGTGCGATCACACCTTCGGAGTGGACGTAATAGATATACATACCAGAGAGCTGAACTGCCTGGTGCAGTAAAGAAGGTGACAGTAGTACTGGTGTAGCTAATGCAACTGTAGCCCGGGGCAGAGGGTCAAATGATGCCCCGGAAGGGATATCACCAGTGGTGTCATCTAAATGATTTAAGAACAGGTACTCACTTTTGATTGGCATGTATCGGGACCCGCCCACCGGAAGTGACGTCATAAGCCGGAAGTGATGTCATGGCAGGAAGGGACATGAAAAAAAGCCCTTTTTGAGGCCTCAGACAATTTTAAACTGACCCAACAGTTGCAACAGTATTCCACAGCACCCCCAGAACATGTGAAGGAGGCCTGGCATCATGTTAAAGTGACCCAACAGTTCCAAAAACCCAGAGCAGCTCATTTTTCAGTGGCAAGGCAAGGCAAGGCTCCGCTCACTGCCTGCCTGCCTGCCTGGCTCTGAGAACATGCAGGCAACTCAAACGTGCAGGAAATTCAAATGTTGCAGGGGGCGGAGTTGATGAGTGGGCGGGCGAATGGGCGGGGCCAGCCATAATCCTAGAAACCGGTACTCGCGTACCCCCGTGTACCCCCTGCATGACATCACTGGATGTCACAGCAGGAAGTGACATCACAGTGGTATTTTCATTTTCTTATTTTTTTTTTGGCCATAACTTTGGAGAGAATGAAGATATGACACTCTGATGAGTTTCATTGCATTTTGCATTCAATTCTGCATAGAATTCATGTTCCAGGAGATCCAAGCACTGCTTAGAACTGCACTGTAAGAGCACAATCCTAACCTTGAGTTAGGCCGGCACAGTTAGACCAGCAAAGTTTGGCCGGCACAAGGGACACCGTAAAGCACGTTTGGACTACTCTCGGGGTCAGGGAGGATGGCGCACGTCTGTGTGCTGGCCTCTCTGACTCCAAGAGCGGTCCAAACATACTTTATGGTGGCCATTGTGCCAGCCAAACTTTGCTGGCCTAACTATGCCGGCCTAACTCCAGGTTAGGATTGCTCTCTTAGTTCTAGGAGCTTGGCCGTTCTGGCTCTTTGGAATCAGGGTGCGATGACAGATTTTGCAGGAACTTGTCATGATTTACACACCCAAAGCCATGTGCTCAGTAGGTCTTAATCCCATGTAAGTATACACAGGGCTGTAGTCGTAATGTAATATGGGCTGCATACTATCTCTCAGGCAGCCCTCATGAGAGAAGATGTCCTAAGCAACATACACCCTAGGCAAATGTCTCAGTTTGCTTCTTACTGAGCCAGATGCTTCTTCTCGGTTAAGGATCATGGGGAAAAAAGTTTCAACGGCAGACCCTGAGTGCTCCTGCTGATGAGATCTTTGCTTCTGATGTAGGAGAAATTCCTGAGGCTTGCTTTCCAGGACAACCACCCCTTGACTACACCCCTGATTGGACAGCAGTCAGACCTGGGCATCTATAAGTTCATTTCATTGGAATGAATCACAGGGTAGCCGTGGTAACCCGTGGCTCTCCACAGATCCAGCATCCGCAGATTTAACTCACCACAGGTGTCGTAGATACTGGAGGAAAGCCACCTCCTTGTTTGTTTATCAAACTGGAAGTGGCTTGTTTATTCAACTGGAAGTAGTCACGGACTTGCGTATCAATGGGTGTGAGCATCTGAAGATATCCGCAGATCCAGCATCCGCAGATCACAGGGGTCGTGGATACTGGAGGAAAGCCACTTCCGGTTTGCTCGTCAAACTGGAAGCGGTCACGGACTCGCGTACCAACGGATGTGTGTGTCCACGGATGTGTGTAATAATAATAATAATAATAATAATAATAATAATAATAATAATAATAATAATATATGTATTTATATACCGCCTTTCTTAAGATCACTAGATTTCTCTAATAACTGTAACTCAAGGCGGTTTACATAGGCAGAGTTTTATTCACAAACCCAAAGGTTTTTACAATTTACAGAAATGTTCTATCTTTCAAGAACAACATTCATACAGATCTTTCTTTCTGGATTCAGCCTCCTTTCTTTAGCCACCCATCTGTCTTCTGCTGACTGATAAGAGGCTTCCCTGCTCCCACCAGAGACGCAGCTGACTTCGGCACACTCCTCCTCCCACGAGGCAGCTGGAACTCAGCTTTTAATCAGCCGCAGTTTGCAAGGTCTGCCGCTCACAGAGACTTCCGGTAGTCTCAAGCTCACGACCTTCAGATCTTCAGCTGTTATCTTCGGGCAAACGGAGACATTAACCCTCTCGGCTAAATCTATCCATGGTGTTTGTCCGGGCCCTGGAATGGATGCTCCGTAGATCAAGCGGGTGGACTGTAGTCAAGGTCATACGGAGAATCCTCCTCATCAATGAGGATTAGCTCCTGCAGTGTCTGTGTATGGCCCACAGAGAGCAGATCAATCTGACATGAGCATATGGGGAGGGTTTTTCAGCAGCCACCCATGCAGTCCATTGGTAAAGGACTCCCTTTATCCCCTGGTGCAAAGACGGGAAGATCCATGCTGTCCTTCATGTGAAGCCAGCTTCCCAGCAGCGGCGTCTCGGCGCTTGTTCCCTGTCATTCCTGGCAACGGGCGCCCCTCTCTGAATGCAGCCGGAGCTCTTTGATGCCAGAGCGTTCAATTTCACTGCGCGGAGCATCCCGGATAATCCGTCGAAAGGGCACTGTCCTTCAGGCCTTTCAGCCGGGCGGAGAGCTGCCCACTGATTAATTGACAGGTTAAAAAGATTGATTCCGCATGTCAGCGCGGCAACCCTGCCCAGAACAATGCGGCTGTCAATTGGGCTGTAAAACAGATGCTTGCATTAAGCGCCCTGACAGCGGCGGCGCAGGAACACATGCACCTGCCTTTATGGAGCCTAAACACACCGCCGCGGACCAATTAATCATCCTGAGAGCCACGGTGGAGGATTCAATAAAGGCGCCTGCAGTGGGGAGAGGAGAGCGGGGCTGCCTTGGCAGCTCCCCTTCCTGAAAGGAGAAAGGGAGGATGGACGGAAACAGACAGGGCCGAGAAGGGCCTTCAAGCTCACCCGCCTCCTGTTTCCTCCAGCCAGATGTCCAAATGGGATGTGGCGCATCTATTCAGGAGTTCCTCTCCTGTTGTCTTTGAGCATCTTGCTTTCTGCGCGTTAAATCCAAGGGGGTTGTTGGGGGTCGTTGGAACCAAGGGGGTTCTTGGCTGCACAAGAGCAAGGGGATGCCGCATGGCTCAGAGGGTGGGGTGAGATTCTGCTTGATAGAGTGTGCTGATTCACCCATTGCTCCCTGGAAGTGAACCGAGAGGAACTGTGGAGGAGAGTTTCTTTCCTCTTCACTTCCTGTTTTGGCTACAGTCTTCCTGTTTTTTTCAGGTCCAGAGATCTTGGAGGAGGAGGAGGAGCAGCAGCAATGGAAGAGATGGAAAAGTCCATCGTGGGCTACACGCCCTGATGGGTCTGTGCAATGTCATAGTTTTAGAGGTACGCTACCTCAGAATGCCAGGTGCAAGGGAGTGGCCACAGGATGCAAGCATCTTGTTGTCTCCTGGGCTCCCTGAGGCACCTGGTGGGCCACTGTGAGATACAGGAAGCTGGACTAGATGGGCCTTTGGCCTGGACCACCAGGGCTCTTGTGTGTGGTGGCAGTCACAACTGCAGCCCTCTCAGAGCTGTTCCTACGAGGGTGCAGGGCATCAATCAGCCAAATTGAAATCCAAATCCAAATTCCGTTTTTTGGTCATAACATTTGATAGAGTAAAGAGATTACACTTGGGGTTGTTTCATTGCATTCTGCATTAAATTATCTTTCCAATGGTATATAACATGGTACTATTATTCATCATCTAATGTTGGCCACTAGTGTCAAGCTCAGTTTGTTGCCCCCCCCTAAAGCTTTTTGCCCGGTGCAATTGTCCCTCTCCTGCACCACTGCAGCTACGCCCCCTGCCTAGAATGCTCATATCAGCTGTGCCGACCCATAGCACAGCTCTGCTCCCACCCCCAATGAATCGCCTACGGTGACCACTTCAGACCATCTCACGGATGGGCTGGCCCTGTGGCTAGCCATGAATTGAAGCCCATTGACGGATCCGTGTGCATCAGCTGCCCATGATGAAGACCAAGGACCATGTTGATGATGCTAAAAAATGATGTCCACTCCCTAAAGATCATGTATATGCTGACATTAACCTTATGACCTTATCAGAGGCCAAAAAGCACAACTGCAGAAACATACACCAGCATATACATCTTTGTTCAACCTTTTGAGGTGTTGGCTATCGAACCGTACCAACCACACAAGGAGCACCCCGATCTTCTAGAACACTGTGGAATGGAGAAAATTAATCCAAGACATCCAGATAACCCCACACACACACACACACACACACACACACACACACACACCAGCCCTAGCGCTTCCAATGTTTGGAGAATTGCAGGAGTTCTGGGGAACCTTTTTGGAGATAACAAAGGGTCACCTCTGTGCTTGCTTCTGCCAGAAGATGCCTTAAAGCTTTTATGGCCAGATTCAATATAGATATACTGAGATCCATTATCTTAAAAGCTGCAAGGAGGTCCAGCAAATATTTCCAGCCCGAAACAGGTTTATTTCTATCTGCAGTTATCTGTGCTATTTAAACTCCATTGCTTGCCGTTCATCTTTTGTAATGCCGCATAAGAGGGCTTATTTACTTTCTAATGACATCAATTGGCCATAAATATTAGACATCGACGGTTGGCTGATGCGCGAAAGGGCCATTTCCCATTCCAGCCTGACATTTGACTATTTGCAAAGCTGCCTTTTCTGTTTGTTCTCGCGTGAGTCACTTATCGCCTGTCATAGGCCGGCCGCTCAAATTATTTAAATTGAATGAATAAGTACATTAGGAGGAGCTGTCGGGGAGGGGAGAGACTGGGAAACACGGGAGGATGAGTGATAAGTCAACAAGCTGCAAGGGAGATTCGGGGAGAAGTGCACAAATCGAATGGATGGAAGAGAGAGCAAGAGAGATGCCAAGATGGCAGGAAGCAGGTCTGAGCGAAGCGATAGATCTCGGGGTAAATAAGACCCACTGACGATAATCTACTGGCGACGTTTGTTCTGCAGGCTTCTTATTCAGATGGAGGAGAGTCGGCCGGAAAGTGCTTGAACTAGACCATAACACAGAGTGAGTTATTCGAGGATAAGAGACACTGGATTATCGTCTCACACAGACCTGAGCGTTGTGTACACTTCAAGCACCTTGGCTGCTCCTCCAGTGTCTGATAGATGAAGGGCTGCTAGTTCAACCTGACATGAAACATATCCTTCGGATTTATATCGGGGAAACAGGGCCGGCTCAAACATGAGGCCAACTGAGTCATTCGCCTCAGGTGGCACCGTTTCTGTTCCCGTGACCCTGGGAACAGAAATCCCCATGTGCAAACATGCGTAGCACGTGCCAGATCCTATCAGCCTGGACACCACCATCCCAGTCTGATTCTCTTTGGACTTACGCCCAAAGAGCTGGTATGGGTCTGAAGAGACCCACTGACAGCCAAGTGGCCTGAGGAGAGGTAAGTATAAATGATTTGATTAATAATAATAATAATAATAATAATAATAATAATAATAATAATAATACATGTATTTATATACCGCCTTTCTTAAGATCACTAGATTTCTCTAATGAGTGTAACTCAAGGGGGTTTCCATAGGCAGACTTTTTATTCACAAACCGTAGGTTTTTACAATTTGCAGAAATGTTCTATCTTTCAAGAACAACACTCATACAGATCTTTCTTTCTGGATTTAGCCTTCTTTCTTAGCCACCCGTCTGTCTTCTGTTGGCTGATAAGAGGCTTCCCTGCTCCCACCAGAGACGCAGCTGACTTCACCACACTCCTCCTCCCACGAGGCAGCTGGAACTCAGCTTTTAATCAGCCGCAGTTTGCAAGGTCTGCTGCTCACAGAGACTTCTGGTAGTCTCTAGCTCACGACCTTCGGATCTTCAGCTGTTATCTTCGCGCAAACGGAGGCATTAACCCACTCGGCTAAATCTTCTGCCTAAAGGGCGCAATCCTAAACTGGAGTTAGGCCAGCAAAGTTTAGCTGGCACAAGGGACATCATACAATATGTTTGGACCACTCTTGGAGTCAGGGAGGATGGTGCACATCTGTGTGCTGGCTTCTCTGACTCCAAAAGTGGTCCAAGCATACTTTACGGTGTCCCTTGTGCTGGCCAAATTTTGCTGGCCTAACTCCAGGTTAGGATTGCACCCTAAATTAAGCACTGCCACCCCTCTCACCAGTGAAGATGGTGGAAAACAGCCACTCCGCCACAGGAGGGGCAGTGCACCTAGTGGCACCCCCCGACCTCCACCACAATTTCACCCATGCCAATCCCCAATGTATTATTTCAAGACAACAAAAAACAAAGCATTTACACATTCAATGTCATGTCTAGTTTGACTCTTACAGCACCACCCTAGGCATGTCAACTCAGAAGTAAGCTCCATTGCGCTCAATGGACCTGATTCCCAGGAAAGTGGAAATAGGGGTGCAGCCTTTGTTCATAACACAAGTTGGACCACTCATCCTAGCTGCGTAGTGCACAATCTGCTGTGCAGATTAGGAGCGTGGGTGAAAGCCCACAGTTTGCACGTGCTCAGAGGCAATGTCCTCATTAGCTTCGCATTCTAGGGTTGACCCTGAGCCATTCAGGATCGATTCCAGAGCCGATGCCTGGCGAAACTGCCCCAGATGAAAGCCAGATGCCTTGTTAAACATGCCCATTGCCTTAAGTTATAATGAGATGGGGGAAGCCAAATGGCAAAACAATATACATAATTAGGTGATGTTGATACCAACCAGACGGTCACCCAAAGTGAGGCCCAACAAGCCCTCGCTCGGGCCCCCATTTTCATACGTTGCTAAGAATCATGCACAAAATTGCCTGCCTATGTCAGGGTTCAGCTTCACGACTGTACCTTCTAGAGCAGTGCTTCCCAAACTGTGGGTCAGGACCCACCTAGACCCACCTTTGTGGGTCACGAAGCACCTAGAGCAGGCTTTTTTTAAAATTTGGGAAGATGGGATGCTGGGAAGGGGGAGGGCTGTGTGGTTGTTTTGCTGGTGTCAAGGTTGTAAATAGGCTTTTTTTCCCCCTTCTGATTCACTTTGCTGTTGGAAACTGGCTGAGAAATCACCCAACTGTTTGCTGCGATCTCAGGAAAGCAGTAGGCTCTGGCGTCACAATGGCGGCACTTCCAGCCATGACATCACTTTGGGTGGTTCTCGGACAGATTGTCACTCTAAAAAGTGGGTCCTGGTGCTGTAAGGTTTGAGACACTGCTCTAGAGCAAGTCCCTCCCCTTCGCTCCACATCTGGTAGTTTGGCAGTGCTGGGAAAGGGAGGAAAGGGAGAAGAGGAGCCGACATGCACACGACGATAAATCTGCTCCTCCCCGAAACCATTAATCTGCGCGATCCCCTTGTCAGGGCTGAAGCCAAAGGACACTGGTTTCAAACGGGATGACTGTCAAGCTGCCTGGCGCGCAATAAATCACTCACCGCCGCTCCTCTTTTATGTCCGCTGAGCTAGGAGGGGAGGGGTTCAAGCAGATGCTTCTTAAACACTCCCATCCCGGCCCGGACACAGCTCTGCTCAGCTCGGGGATTCGGCTTTGGCCGCCACGAGAGGGGGTGATGACGACTCTGTCTCCGTGCAGATGGCCCATGAGTCGCTTGGCGGGCCTCAAAGGATGGAAGGCGGGTTGGCACGAAGGAGGGTCTTCCGCGGCATCTCCACTCGGCAAGCCAAAAAGACCCGCTCTCGCTTAGTGGTGAAACGTGACGGGGCTCCTTCCAGCCAGCTGTCATTGCCGTTACCGCAGAGCGTACCTGTGCCAGGTGCATGATGTCCTGCAGGCTTCAGTCATTTGTACCCAGGGATTGGAGTTAACGGTTGCAGCTGGAATTACAACACGGCATTGTCGAAAGCTTGGCATCCTTCTGGTTTCCTTTTCTTTTTTGCTTTCATGCCTCCCTTCTTCTAGCGCTGTGCACAACATCCAAACAGACCATTCTGATATAAACTAACATTGCAATCAATAAAATAGTAAATTGACCAAGACTGGCTCTAGGAGCAGCAGGACCCCATGTGGGACAGGCCCACAGAGCCCCCTCCTGACAGGGCCCCCCCACTCTCCAAGAAAAGTACTTCTAGTGCTACATGCGGCTCCTGGAAATAGTTGGTGGTGACACGACGACATCACCGTTTCCAAGATGGCTGCTCACGGCTTTCCGCGGCCCACCTGACATCAGCTCACGACCCACCAAGTGGGTCCTGATCCACAGTTTGAATGACACTGCTATACTGCATTCAGCCACTAGATGGGGTGAATAATTGCATCTAGTGGAATGCAGGAAGGAAGGAAATGGGATTTTGGTCCCTTTTTTCCTTGTTACAAAGCATTTAAAGGTTGACCCTGGTATCAGTGGTGAGTCAAATCAGTGGATACCAAATCAGTGGATAATGAGACACAACCTGTGTGTGTTTTTACTTGACCTCACAAAACACATAAGCCAGTAGCCATCTTACCAAACCCAATCCATTGGGGAGAAAGAGACTTCGGATTTAGTTGGATTGGATGTGGCATCCAATTGAATTGAACGTTGGATTTAGCAGCATCTCAACTTTCCATCCTCCTGCTTGAGAAATGCAGCACGTGAACCGCAGCAGAGAAAACTGGCGCTCACGCATGCCCTCGGAGCTGATTGCTCTTGGAGCGTCTTTTGCTTACTCTAATTAACAGCCCGATCTTAATGAACTTTCCAGTGCGAAAGTAACCCTGCCAATGAGGCATGCCCTGAAGTGGTGAAGGAAGCCTGTCATGGAAGCCTCCTCACTGCTAGGGAATATACTGTATGCTCCCTACCTTGGGGCTGCATTGCAGCTGGGAAATGGGTTTGATTTGGCTGCAAACATAACATAATTTCAAGGACTTCATATCTTGGAGTTATCAACAGAAAGCAGGAAACCTGGGAGAGAGAGAAAAAAATTGGGAGTAAATAATGCAGAGAAGAAGAGCAAATATTGTTCCCTGTTACAGATCGGTTTGCGTTGTGTGCTTCTTCCCTTTTCAATATGTGTTATTTTTTTTTCCAGAATTGGACAGGCATATATATATGCCTATATATATGCATATAACTCGGGGTGCAATCCTAAACTGGAGTTAGGCTGGCATAAGCTAAATCAGCAAAGTTTGGCCACCGTAATTTATGTATGGACCAGTCTTGGCATTGGAGAGGCCAGCATACAGACGTGCGCCATCCCCCCTGACTCCGAGAGTGGTCCAAACGCCCTTTACAGTGGCCCTTGTGCTGGCCAAACTTTGCTGGCTTAGTTTATGCCGGCCTAACTCCAGTTTAGGATTGCGCTCTCAGGTGTCACTGGCCTCCCCCCCCCCACCATCTGTCCAATCATTAACCAATTCTAGGAGCGCATTAATCAAAGCTGATTAAGAAGTGGAATGACTAGAGGCTCATTGCTATGAATGGTTTGATTGGTTTTACATAAATTATCTAACCCTCCTGTCTCATTAGCTGGGCATTGGGAGAGATCTCCTGCAGGCTCCTGCAGTGCTCTCTCATGCCACCATGTGCTGGGCTGGCCTTTCTATGAGGCCAACTGATGTGGTTGTCTCAGGAAACAGACCACCCTTCATGCACCTGTCTCAACTGCCACTTCTCCTCCTCCTGCTCACAAGAATTGAACAGGAAGAGCACAGCATAGAACAGGAAGCAGGGGGAACAAAGTAGAAGGCTAGTGTCTCCAGTGCTCTCTAGCCTACCGCTGGGCTGGCCCTTCTATGAGGCAAGCTGAGGCAGTTGTCTCAGGAAACAGACTGACCTCCCTTCAAGCACCTGCCTCCACGGCCACTGTTCCTCTTCCTGCTCAGCAGAATTGAACAGGAAGAGCACGGCGTAGAACCAAAGGGTGGCCATCCCATTATCTAGATAGGCCAGCGAGTGAATCCAGGGGGCGGGGTTAGCTGTGACGTAAATATACCCACAACAATGCTGATTCCAATGATTTCCAATGGGTTTTCGCATGATGTTTCGGGCTGAATCGTTTACTCCTGAAGCAAAAACTTACCAAAATAACAACGTGTGATCATGGAGAAACATCAGTGGTAACCTAATTATGAGTTAATATGCAATTCCAAGGTTTAATTCCGCAGAATTATATTACTGAACATACCAGCGGCTGTGAAGGGGACTGAGGGAAGGAAGGGGACGTGGCCCAATCACAAGGCGCTCGCTGATTGGATGCTGGGAGGAGGGAGGAGGGATGGGAAAGGGGAAAAAAGGGGCGGGGTTATACCCAGAAGCTTCAAGTATGTGACGTCATGCCCTCTCTATGTATAATAACTCTATGCGTAGAACAGGAAGCATGGAGAACAGAGTAGAAGGCTAGAGTGCGTCCAATGCTGCAATGGAAAAGGGTGGTTTAGACTAGCCTGCCCATGTATGCCACCTTTGGCATTTGCTTTGGGCATGAGAAAAGCGGGACATAAATCCCCAGGAAGTTGATGCAGTATGTGAACAGCAGAGAGAGAGAGAGAGAGAGAGAGAGAGAGAGAGAGAGAGAGAGAGAGAGAGAGAGAGAGA
>JAJKFI010000062.1:3692648-3722905 GCA_029204185.1 Lerista edwardsae | reverse complement strand
ATAATAATAATAATAATAATAATAATAATAATAATAATAATAATAATGGTATTTATATACCGCCTTTCTTGGTCATTAGATTGCTCCTTTGACTTTAATTCAAGGCAGTTTACATAGGCAGGCTTTTTCTAACCCCGAGGGGTTTACAAATCACAAACAGGTTCTATCTTTCAAGAACGACTACATTCAATGAAACTTTCATAGTCCAGTCTTTCTTTCTGGCCACACGATTCCCTTCCTGCTTGCTGATAAATGGCTTCTTTGCTCTCACCAAAGAAACAGCTGGCCCAGCACAACTCCTCTCTCACAGGCAGCCGGAGACAGCTCAGCTCAGATCTTATCAGTCGCATTCTCAAGGTCTGCCGCTCATGGAAACTTCCGGTGTTCTCAAATTGGTGACCTTCGGATCTTATCTTTGGGCGTAACGGTGGCTTTTACCCTCTCGACTAGACCTCCTGCCTCAACGTTAAACAATCAACTTTAATTAATTAATTGGATAAGTAAATTGAAAGCTTACCGTCAGTTTAAAAGTTTATTTAAGAGTACAATCCTAACCTGGAGTTAGGCTAGCATAGTTAGGTCAGCAAAGTTTGGCTGGCACAAAGGTAAACGTGTTTGGACCACTCTCTGAGTCAGAAAGGCTCCCCTCACCCCCCTTGAGCCCAGCACTATTTTCAGATAACTTAAAGGAGCTCCCTTCTGTGCAGACGGGCATGATCCTGGGATCGTGTCACTGCTGTAGCCCGTCCCCCAAACACGTAGTTGGTTTCCTCCTCCCACGGAGGACTTTGAAAACCACTGCCAAACAGTACAGTTTTAAAAATTGGGTCCTGATACCAAAAAGTTTGGAAACCGCTGCTGTAATGATATGGACTTGGGATGCTATAAGGAATTGGAAGAAGGAAGAGAAAATGAGGAAGTGCAAATATTATCATCTTCCTGGCTTTGCCCATCTGCTTTCAGGACTGGCCTCACTTCATGGTTCCCATATATTGTGCACAAGGCATGGCTCTGTCTGCAATGCACTTTATTGTTATCTTGTAGTGCATGGGACGTGGTGGCACAGCGGGTTAAACTGCTGCTGCTGGGCTTTCCGACCAGAAGGTTGGGAGTTCAAGACTGCGCGACGGAGTGAGCTCCCATTGCTTGTCCTGCCAACCTAGCAGTTTGAAAACACCTAAATGCAAGTAGATAAATAGGTACCGCTTTGGTGGGAAGATAATGGCATTCCATGCACTACGGCATATAGTCATGCCGGCCACATGACCACGGAAGCTTGTCCTCGGACAAACACCGGCTCTACAGGCTTAGAAACGGAGTTGAGCACCGCCCTCTACAGTTGGTCACGACTAGACCATTCAGTCGTGGAGAAACCTTTACCTTTTAGTGCATGGGTGGGGGAGGTTATTTTTAATGCACGCAAGTATGCATTCTTCTGAACAGCAATACTAATAGTGAATAACCACGACATCCTTTTCCGCATCATGTTGCCATTCTTCCAACATCACCTCTCGTTCCCCTTGCCTCCTGTTAACAGTAACACCGGAGCATCCTAGTTCAGCATCTCAAGATTTGTGGCCAACTCGAAGGTGCAGGTTTATAGCTGTGGTTGGCCCATTTATGGTACAATTCTTCTTATGTGCCCTAATAAACTTTGCTGCTCCAGGGTACTCTTAAATCCTGATATGAAAGATAGAGAGGAATCATTACTTAGTCCATCTATATATAGGAGACTTCACCCTCCGAAGGCCAAAGATACTGCTTTTCCAGCTGAATGGAATGGGTTGTAACAGTGAAGGTTGGAAAAGCAGCTGCAGGAAGACAGTAATTTCTCTGGGCCAGTGGAAAGCTAAGTGGTCATCCTGTCTTCTAGTACAGTGTTATTCAAACTGGGGATCGGAACCCACTTGGTGGGCCGCAACATAATGTCAGCTGGGTCGTGAAGAGCTGAGAGCCGCCATCTTGGGACCTACAGATCTTCCTCTTGGTAGATTCTTTTTGTGAGTGTCAAGCGTTTGAATTTTCAAGTGAGGGCTTTTATTTTTTTAAAAATTGTTTTTAGTTCAGTGCTTTTAAATCGTATTTTGTCCTCATCTTGCTTGCTGTCAGGAATGTTTCGTGGTTGTACAGTTGGTGCAGTCCAAGAATGCCTATTTGCATTTCAGGAGTGCCATTTTATTACGTGACAATGACAGCACTTCCTGCTTGATCATGTCACTTCTGGCTATGACATCACTTCCAGGTTAATGACATCACCTCTGGTGGGTCCTGACTTGAGTGCCATTCTAAAAAGTGGATGCCGGTCTAAAACGTTAGCATGCTATCCATCTGTCATACGCTTCTGGTGGGGCTCAATCCTGTTTGGATATTGTACCCTTTGACCAGATGCTATATCCTTAGTCCTCTAGATTGAGATGTGTGAAGACTGGTCATGAAATAAGGCAAAGAGGGCAAATCTGCATGCTCTTATTTTTATTACTGGAACTATTATGACAGCTATGTTGTCCTACTATTTGCAAGACCCTGGTAACAAACAGGCTGAGCCCTGGTTTACTCTGGTTTGAACAGTAGCAAGTAATTTGGAAATCCTGGAAGGTACGCAAACGGGCAATCTATGAGCTCCTGGGGATCGTTTATTTCTAAATATAGCCCACGTTTAGGAGTGTTTTAGCACACTTGAAGAGTGCTGAGAAGGTATTTAAGCTCCCCCATGTTGGTGCATTTCCCATAATGGTTCCAGCAGTAAATCCCAAGGAAACTCCAGGCAAAAGCAGGTAAGGAAGAGACCTCTGAAGGCACACAAGTATGAAGAATGTTGAAGATGGAGGGGATCCATAAAGAGCATCTAGACCATTGATTCTAATCGTACCACTGGTGGTACGTGAGGTGGTGTCTGGTGGGGCACACCAGCCCTCTGCCTGGCAGTGAGAGTAGCAATGCAACAAGCCTCAGGGATAGGAGACTTGGCTTGGTGGGCCAAGCTCCAGTGTGGTGGAGACATGCTTCATCCTCCCTGACTCCAAGAGTGGTCCAAATGCCACTCCCTTGTATCTGGCATTCTGAGGTAAAATTCTGAGGTAAATATGAGGTAAATAAAGCAAAGTCTGGCCAGCACAAGGGACACCGTAAAGTATGCTTAGACCACTCTCAGAGAGGCCAGCACATAGACGTGCACCATCCTCCCCGATTCTGAGAGTGGTCCAAACGCCACTCCCTTGTATCTGGCATTCTGAGGTAAATTTCTGAGGTTAAATTCTGAGGTAAATATGAGGTAAATAAAGCAAAGTCTGGTCAGCACAAGGGCCACCGTCAAGTATGTTTGGACCACTCTCAGAGTCAGAGAGGCCAACACACAGACGTGCGCCATCCTCCCTGGCTCCGAGAGTGGTCCAAAAATGCTTGACGGTGGCCCTTGTGCCAGCCAAACTTTGCTGGCCTAACTGGACCAGCCTAAATCCAGGTTAGGATTGCACCCTCAGTATCCTCCCCCGTAGGAATGCCTCTGCCACTGCTGCCAACTGGCAAGTGGGAATCATAGTACTGCCTTACCTTACAGGGTTGCTGTAAGGAGGACGCACAGACAATGCACATGAAGCACTTTGCACACCCAGAAAGCACTGCACAAATGCGGCATATGATCCCCTCTGCCAATCCAGGGGGCAGGAGGAAGAGAAACAGTGGAGACAAGTAGAAGAACAGAGAGCGGAGTCTCCCCTTCCCAACCTACTGCCTGAAGCAACCATTTCATTTGGCTTCATGAATGGGCCAGCACTGAGTTTACCTATTTCTGTATTTCATCTTCTGTTCTGTGTACTCTTTATGTTTGATGGAGTCACTAAAAGCCCCTTGCAATTCCTCGCCTGCCATTTCTCAGACCAGAGAGGGGGGGGGGGGGTTCCTTTCCAACTGCTGATAAGCTCCTGTTGTACAATCGTGTCATTTTGAGGAAATCATTAACCCAGAGAACCAGCACCCTTCTGGCTTTTAAATCCATGGAGGACAGGATGTGGCTGAGTAAAAACAGACAACAGATGGAGGAGAACCTTCAGCAGTGTGCAATGGGGGAGGGAAAACTTAATGCGACAATATACCGATTCCTGGACATACCAGGGACTGATCCCTGGACCTTCTCCATGCATGCAAAGCATGTGCTCTCCCTCAGATCTATCGCCCCCTGCCAGAGAGCATCTTCCAAACATCTTAGAATCCGAGCATCCGGAAGCATCTTAGCATCTTCCGAGCATCTTAGATTCGTGGGTGAAATATCCAAGGGGATGCTAGCAGATAGACAATCTGTGGGATACTAAGTTAGGAATTGCAGAAAGCACACTCCTGAGAACAAATGCGACCGCACCACACAATCTCAGCCTCTCAATGTTCCGATGCGATGAGGGAACGTTCAAGAACTGGGCGCGAAACACGCTGCCTGTGAGCACAATCCTCACGTGGAGTTCGGCCGGCACAGTTAGGCCAGCAAAGTTTGGCTGGCACAAGGAACACCATAAAAGTATGTCTGGACCAGTGGTGTCTTCCGCAAATGAACAACCGGAACGCTGGGCGGGACGTAGGCGGGACTTCCGTGTGATTAGCAGCCCGTCCGTAGCGTTCTGCAGCTGTCCTGGCCTCGGGGGGGGGGCTCCTGCTCGCCACAGGGGACAGGTGAGGGTCATGCCGGGTGCCTGGGTGAGCAGTGGTGGGGCGCGCTAACCGGGGGCAGCCCCCCAAGGCCACGACAGCTGCGGAACGCTACGGACGGGCAGCCAATCATGCCGAAGCCCCGCGTATGTCTCGCCCAGCATTCCGCTTGTTCATTTGCGGATAACACCACTGGTCTGGACCATTCTCGGAGTCAGAGAGGCCAGCACAGAGATGCACCCCATCCTCCCTGACTCCAAGAGTGGTCCGAATGTGCTTTACCGAATGTACATTCGGAGTGGTCCAAATGTGGTCCCTTGTGCCGGCCAAACTTTGCTGGCCTAACTGTGCCGGCCGAGCTCCAGGTTAGGATTGCGCCCTGTGTCTGTGCAAGTGGGGAAGTGCCAGGAGGAAGCACTGTCTGGTTCCGCTCCTCCTCCTCCCCATCTCCCACCCTTCCTTTTACTCATCCTGCGCACTCAGCTTCCCCCCCCCCTCCACACACACACACACCTCGGTCGTCTCTGCCTCCCAGGCGTGCTTGCTATATAGCCTCGGAAATTGGGTAATGAAAACCGAGTCATACATTTCTGCTTTATGTTTCCAAAGAAGTAAGTGTGACTGTCAGGTTTACAAAAGATTGTTTATGTTCAGTGGCATGAAATGGGGAGCGAGGGTGCCGAGCAGAGAGAGGGAGAAAGACTGCCCTGCCCCGGCTGACAGCACTGCATCCATCCTCCACGCTACGGCAGACAAAGCGCTGGTGCCGTCTGACAGGGACCATAAATCACCGCCGGGAGAAGCTGTACCTACAGCTTATACCATTCGGGATGACAAACACACAATAATCCACACAGCACAGCAATTTTTGCTCCCTCTCTGCATCTCCCCTCTAGCCGGGACCTCAGAGAAGAAGAGGAAAGAAGCACAGGATGGGGGAGGCTTTCTTCTTTGCCAAGGAATCGGGGGAAATGACGGTTGGAAGAATAACCCAGAAATCCAACCAGGCCACACGGTTGCAGGAAGAAAGGGACTGGGAGCAGTGGCACATGGAGAGGGGTGTGTGGGGTGCCCTGGCCCCAGGCGCCAGGCTGCAGGGGGTGTCCGTACCAGGATGGTGGCAGCAGTGGAGGTGACCCTAGGCGCTGCCCAGATTTGGCTCGAGGGGCTGCAGCTGCCCCCTGCAAGAGACACATGTTTATTGGCATGATTTTATATACAAAGTTACACACACACAAAAACACACACACACACATGTGGCAGGAGGTATGGACTGATAGTTGAGCTGCTGGTACTGCCTGAAGCTAAGCAGGTGAATCTACGGTCTATTTTTGTATGGGAGACAGAATGCCAGGCTGTGATAAGCTGCAGTACCTGTTGAGGCAGAACGGGGTCGCTGTGGAGCTGATTAGCCAGTGTGGGAGTGTGTGAGAAGGCCAGCCGGCAAAATAATGGACTTCAACCTTGAGGATCTGTCCAGGCTGGACTTACAATCACCTGTGGAAGCGCCATGTCACACGACCAGAGGAGAGAACCACACTGTGAAGGCGACATCTGGGCCTGAGGATTTGGTGGATCGCAGAATACTGTCTATTTGTAAAAACCCCATTGAAAAATGGTGGTTTAGACTAGCCTGCCCATGTAAGCCACCTTTGGGCATTTGCTTCGGCATGGGAAAGGCGGGGTATAAATTCTTCGAAATAAAAAAAAATGTATGTACGCATGTATGAATGTGTGTGTGTGTGTGTGTGTGTGTTTATTTACTCTTAACTACCCTGTGCTTCTCGCACATTTTTCTGCTTAATTGTAATTAGTCTCTCACTTTTGGTTTTCTTTCATATATAGCCACAGCTGATTGTGCTGTGCATTTTAATCACCGTGAACTGCCTCCACGGCAAATACAGGCAGCTGCCTGGTTGTAAATCAGATGCCCAGTCCATTTTCCTCAGAATTATCCAGAATGATTGGTCACAAGTCTCCAGAGTTTCAGACACGGGACTTTTTCACTTCCTGAACCAAGGAATCCAAGTTAGGGTTTGCTGCATGCAGAGCTACAGAGCCTCTTAGGGCAGAATCCTAACCTGGAGTTAGGCCAACACATAGGCCAGTAAAGTTCGGCCTGCACAAGGGACACCATAAAGCATGCTTGGACCACTCTCGGAGTCATAGAGGCCAGCACACAGACATGCACCAACCTCCCTGACTCTGAGAGTGGTCCAAACGGGCTTTACGGTGGCTCCTAAATTGTACCAGCCTAACTCCAGGTTTAGATTGTGCTCCTATTGAGCTACAATCCTTCTTCCGATGGGACAAAATAGTGCGATGTGCATATTGCAAATAAGGGAATAAAATGGCGACAGTCCTTCGGCCTTTGTCATTTTTCTCCCATCCTGTGTCTGTCCACCGTCATTGTTCCATGAAGAAGTACACCGACTAACATTCTGTCCCTTCCCCTCTTTTTCTTCCCACTCGTAAAGAAGGCTGATGGGTAAATGCCAAAGTGGAAATAAAACAACCCAGGACCCAAATCACAGTTGCGCTGACAATGCTCCTGCTGGCATTAAGATGAAGGTGCGATAAGCCATCATCTTAAAGTGCATCGGAAAATGCATCCTGATGTGTCAGGAATACCTGCTTCCTCCTTTAACCTAAACTTCGGATGAACCAACGGGCTTTGGAGAGCATTTATATGCAAAGGCATATAATATGTCCCCTGTATCTAATTATCTGTCAACCTGAAGCAGTTTGTTTTCTAAATCGGCCTCTCGGCTGTGACTTTATGAGGTCATAAAGAAAACAGTGCCACTCTCACTGCTGAAATGCCAGTCGAGGCTGGATCAACAAATTACAGTCCTTAATGGCATCTCTTCCTGGCAACTGCACACCCTGGGTTACCCAGCCCTTCTAGGGGTGAAACCAGTGGCATAAGAAGAGGGTGGCTGGGGGGACACCCTGACCCCGAATGCCAGGCTGCCGGGGTGGTGGTGTCCAAGAAGCTGCCCCAAGATGTTTAAACTTCATAAGAACATAAGAAGGGCCCCACTGGATCAGGCCAAAGGCCCATATAGTCCAGCCTCCTGTATCTCACAGCAGCCCACCAGATGCCTCAGGGAGCACACAAGACAACAAGATGCCTGCATCCTGTGGCCACTCCCCTGCACTTGGCATTCTGAAGTAGCCTACTATTAATGTAAGGAGGTTCCCCAACCCATCATGGCCTATAGCCCACGATGGACTTTTCCTCCAGAAATCTGTCCAGCCCCCTTTTAAAGGCATCTAGGCCAGATGCCATTACCACCTCCTGTGGGAAGGAGTTCCATAGCTTAACTACCCGCTGGGTAAAAAAGTATTTCCTTTTATCTGTTTTAACTCTCCCAACACTCAATTTCAGTGGATGCCCCCTGGTTCTGGTATTGTGAGAATACCAGAAGGTATTGTGGTATAAAAAAGTATTGTAACTTCCTTTTTCAAAAAGAATACTTAGATCTTTTAAACTTATTTGTCAATTATTTGTCAATGTGTTAATTGGTATGATTACAAAAATGAAGATACAAAGTTATATGTAGGCTACATCTGGTAAGGATTCGGTGAATCACAGAATACTATTTGTAAAAACCCAATGAAAAATGGTGGTTTAGACTAGCCTGCCCATGTGAGCCGCATTGGGCATTTGCCTCAGCATGGGAAGGGCGGATTATACATTCTTCAAATAAAAATAAAAAATAAAAAATAAAGTCACCAAGTTAGTACACGCAGAGCACAATCCCAGTTAGGCCAGCAAAGTTTGGCCGGCACAAGGGACAGCGTAAAGCACGTTTGGAGCACTCTTGGTGTCAGGGAGGATGGCGCACGTCTGTGTGCTGGCCTCTCGGACTCCAAGAGAGGTCCAAACATGTTTTAAGGCGTCCCTTGTGCCTGCCAAACCTTTCTGGACTATCTGTGCTGGCCTAACTTCCGATTAGGATTGTGCCCTAAAAAAAGCAAAGTTCTAACAAAGGGATTACCAGATTGCAGGTTTTGGGCACTTTTGTAATGGGCCAGCACAGCTGCCTGCAATTGTTATGTATTCTGAATGAATGAATGAATGAATGAATGAATGAATGAATGACTTGAGCTCGTAATAATCTTCATTTAGAGTGATTGGTTTAGAGGGGATCACTTTGTTTCCATCTCCCTTTTCCTTCCTTCTCTCCAATGGGAATAAAGAAGGGGTAAAGGACATTTTAACAGAGAAATCACATACAAAGGTAACTACTATTTCCTAACTCATTGCAAAAAGTCAGGAAGTTTTGGTATAGGCTTGTCTCTTTCAAAATTGCATTAATTTGCATCCTCTCCCCCCCTCCCCGCTCCCACACGCAGACCAAATTCCCATCTGCTCTGGTCTTTGTCTTTCCTCATCTCTGCACCCTTCCCACTGCTTCTTAGCATTCCTATATAACCTTGTTTTAGAACTAATTATACCTGGAAAGAATCCAGCAAGTTACTTGTGAGCTGAAGTCAGGGAAGTAAAATGATGGACACTGGCTAATGTACCATGGCAGGAGATGACAGTGGAATGTGGAAGGGTCTGTGGGACTAATCATTCCAATGTTTGTTGTCAGCTCCCCTCCCCCCCCCCCTATTTGGCCTTAGTGTTTCCATCTGTTAAATGGGAATAAAGAGCCTGCCTTACAGCATATGGAGAGAAAAAAAGCACCGAGATTTCTCAGTACAACAATAATCCATGTGGATGGGTAGGAAAAGAGAACCTAAGGAGGGAGTTCGTAAATTTCCTGAGAAACCTCTTGTTATCAGAATAGGGGCACAATCCAAACCTGGAGTTAGGCCGGCACAGTTACATCAGCAAATTTGGCCGGCACAAGGGACACCGTAAAGTATGTTTGGACCACTCTTGGAGTCAGAGAGACCAGAATACTGACGTGCGCCATCCTCCCTGACAACAGGAGTGGTCCAAATACGCTTTAAAGTGGCCCTGGTGCCACGCAAAATTTGTTGGCCTAACTGTGCCAGCCTAACTCCAGGTTAGGATGGCACCCTGGGTCACAATTCTGAACCACCTGTTGACCAGTTCTCTCACACCGTGACAAATCCAGTCTAGTATCATGCACTGGACTTGGTCTGCAAAGAGTCAGGTTCATTTCCCTCCTTAACCATAAAGTTCACTGGGTGACTTGGAGTTAGAGCCTCTCTCAGTCAAGCCTACCTCACAGAGTTGTTGTGAGGATAGAGAACAGTCATAAGGTTGACTGGATCTTTCTTCATTCCATCTGAACTCCATGCAGTTTTCTTTGATTTCTGCTAACCCCCCAACCAAAAATTTCTTCTGCTAAACATCCCCTCATTTATTCCACCACCAAGAACATATATGTACAGAATGGGTGACTTATTTTCAAGTGTGTCTTTACATATGGTTTTTCCCCCTCCTTTCACATATTGCCTCCTGTAACAGCTGGAGCAATACTGGAGCAATGAGTTGCAAAATACGCATGTAACTACAGACCTGGGTTTTGGTTTTTACTGAAATGTATGGAATGCATGAAATCTAGACATCTCTGGACCTTGTAAAATCTGATCCATAAGGGGGTGGGAGGAATCCGGACCCATGAATTTCATCATGATTTTCATCTTTGCTCCCTGAGGCATCTGGTGGGCCACTGTGAGATACAGGAAGCTGGACTAGATGGGCCTTTGTCCTGATCCAGCAGGGCTCTTCTTATGTTCTTAAGGCCCAGATTGGGTTGTAAGTTATTATTTACCTCAGAATTTTACCTCAGAAATTTACCACAGAATGCCAGGTGTAATGGAGTGGCAACAGAATGCAGGCATCTTGTTGTCTCATGTGCTCCCTGAGGCATCTGGTGGGCCACTGTGAGATACAGGAGGCTGGACTAGATGGGCCTTTGGCCTGATCCAGCAGGGCTCTTCTTATGTTCTTAAGGCCCAGATTGGGTTGTAAGTTATTATTTACCTCAGAATTTTACCTCAGAAATTTACCTCAGAATGCCAGGTGTAATGGAGTGGCAACAGAATGCAGGCATCTTGTCTCATTGCTCCCTGAGGCATCTGGTGGGCCACTGTGAGATACAGGAGGCTGGACTAGGTGGGCCTTTGTCCTGATTCTTCTTAGGGTTCTTATTATTATTATTATTATTATTATTATTATTATTATTATTATTATTATTATTATTATTATGTTCTTACACTTCTGGCATAGACAACTTTTTAAACTCCAGGGCACTTGGGAGTTTAATACACCTCCAAAGGATGGTGAGCGATGGAGGATTTCAAAATGAGGACTAGCAGCTTGAAGTTGATGTTGTGAATGATGGAAAAGCCATGTGCAAACGCAAGGGGTTGGGTGGGAAAATGGTCTCCAAGCCCCTTCTCCTAGCTGGTACAGGCTTTGAACTCCAGGAGACGTTCCCAGGGATTTTTACAAAGCCCTCCGCCCCGCTCCCCCAGTCTGTGTGTCAGATGTTGCACACTGGCTGTAAAGAAAGCAGCTGTGCCGAGGCTGGAAGGCCACCCGGGATAAATATGGGATAAATATGATTCATAAGCTGGAGCTGGCAGGGTGTGCATGAAACACGGCAAACCAGATGGAGGAGTCCACCCGGAGGCTGGACTCTAAAGTTCAGCCTGCAGGCACTAAAGGGGGAGAGGGAAGAGTCTCTCCCACGGCACAGTCTTCATCCCCTATTAGGCTGCCTCTGATCTCAGGTGGATTAATTAGGAAGTTTGTCAGAAGGCCGCAGTGAACTCCGGTCCCCTCCACTGCGGGAGCAGGAACAGTGCCGACGAAACCGAAGCCGGCGAATTCCTCTCTCTGCCCACACTGCTCCTGTGATTAATGATCGAAAAGAGTGGGAGGGGGAGAGGGAAGGGGGTCAACAGCTGAGTGCAAGGCGAGCCTCTAGACAGGGCGTAATTAAGATACATGGGATAAATATGATTCATAAGCTGAAACTGGCAGGGTGTGCAGTAAACACGGCGAACCAGATGGTACCCTTTCCCAGCTAACAAATGGAGGAGCGTTGCAAGGGGAGGGAGCCAAGCTCCAGATCGATGCCACGTGCCTGTCTCGGGTCAGTGTGGGAAGGAAGGAGGTGACCAGAGAAGGCCTGGACACGGTCAGGGAACCGACGGGGAAGAAAGAAGGATGCTGATCTCCCAAGCAACCCACCCCCCTGCTAACTGGGCAAGAGGCACTTTACAAGCGGTGCTCCTCTTGTATTTAGCAGGGGGAGAGCAATTGTCCCTCTTCACCCCTGCGCAGTGTCTCTTTCAGTGGCTGTTGCTGGTGGTCTGCCTTTGTTTTAGATTGTGAGCCCTTTTGGGACAGGGAGCAATTTAACTTTATTATTACCATTTGCCTGTAAACCGCTTTGTGAACTTATATACCATGTTGAAAAGTGATATATAAGTACCTCTTGATTGATTGATTGATTGATTGATTGATTGATTGATTGATTGATTGATTGATTGCCAGGAATCCTTGGCAATAAAATACAACTGTGTTCTCCCACCTCTATGAGAGCGCAATCCTAACCTGGAGTTAAGGCAGCACAGTTAGGCCAGTGAAGTTTGGCTGGCACAAGGGACACCTTAAAGCATGTTTGGACCACTCTCGGAGTTGAAGGCCAGCACACAGACGTGCACCATCCTCCCTGACTCCGAGAGTGGTCCAAAAGCATTTTATGGTGGCCCTTGTGCCGGTCCAACTTTGTTGGCCTAACTGTGCCAGCCTAACTCCAGGTTAGGATTGAGCTCTCAGTTTAGTAACCCTCCCGTCCTTCACTGTGACCACAGATCTTGCCCTCTTTTTGGTCTTTACCTATGGAGCGGAACACAAGTGCAAATCACTCATCTACACACTCCAACAGCCCAACTTTCAGCCCAACTCTCAGTCCCAGATTGATGGGACTGAGAAAAGAAATACAATTATGGGGGCCTGAAGGCGGCACATACCTTTGTAACAGGTTGCGGTTTGGGGTGGGTCTCGGTTCTTGGTGATGGCATCCGGCTTAGATGCCTTTAAAAGGGGATTTGGCAGATTTCTGGAGGAAAAGTCCATCATGGGCTATAGGCCACGATGGGTGGTGCAACCTCCTTATGTTAATAGTAGGCTACTTCAGAATGCCAGATGCAAAGGAGTGACAACAGGATGAGAGCATCTTGTTGTCTCATGTGCTCCCTGAGGCTCCTGGTGGGCCACTGTGAGATACAGGAAGATGGACTAGATGGGCCCTTGGCCTCTTCCAGCAGGGCTCTTCTTATGTTCTTATGTCTTAACAGCACAATCGTATTCATGTCGACTCAATGGGGCTTTTGTCCAGGAAAGAGTATATAGGATTGCAGCCAGAATGAAGCTTTGGTATGATCCAGGACTCAATGCCTCAGGGCATTTCAGTCCACCCCTGTATCCATATCCCCCCCTTTTTTTTTTGACATTCTCATCTTTCAAACGTTTACACATTTCCGCTTGTCTCCTTGCTTGCTACACCAAAAATCTTACACCTCCTACGAGATTGTCAGGGGCCAAGAGGAAACTGAGAATGCTCTGGTTTCTCACTAGGGGTGCCCTTCTTCCTGTACCTTTCACACAACCAGAAATATAGACAGAGATGTAGCAGGTACACCTTGTCCTAACACTATATCTCTGCCTTGCAGGCACGTGCATCTGTTCCATTTTTGCTTGTTATGCAACTGCTCAAGGCACATGTCTGTTATTCCATGGATCTTCAGGTTATTTACTCATTATGAATGATCAGCCCAGCACTGTTCTCCTTGCTTGTAATGGAGTTACTCTATCCATCCATCCATTCTTGCCCCTACATTTCTTAGGCTCTGTGCTATCATTCAGGGTGCAATCCTAAACTGAGTTAGGCCGGCATAAACTAAGCCAGCAAATATATTTCACTGTGTCCTTTGTGCTGGCCAAACTTCGCTGGCCTAACTGTGCCGGCCCAACTCCAGGTTAGGATTGCGCTTTCAGAAAGAAAAAAACCCTATTTACACCCTTGACACAAGCAACTCAACCGCACAGTCCTCACCCTTTCCAGCATCCCATCTTTCCATTTTTTCAATATGGCTGCTCTAGATGCTTCGTGACCCACCTGAAATTGGTTCGTGGCCCACTGGTGGCTCCTGACCCACAGTTTGGGCACCACTGGGGTAGAGGAAGAAAGAATCCTGTTGCCTTGAGAAGGGAGGGTTCTGCAGACCCAATTCAGGGCACAGTCCTAAACTGATTTAGGCTGGCATAAACTACGCTAGCAAAGTTTGGAGTCAGAGAGGCCAACACCCAGACGTGAGCCATCCTCCCTGACTCCAAGAGTGATCCAACCACGCTTTACGGTGGCCCTTGTGCTGGCCAAACTTTGCTGGCCTAACTGTGCCAGCCTAACTCCAGTTTAGGATTGCGCTCTCAGAGAGAGAGAGAGAGAGAGAGAGAGAGAGAGAGAGAGAGAGAGAGAATACAGGGTGGAGACTGAAATTCGCCAAAAAATTGCATTGGCACACAGCATATTTTCCCACTAGAAAAGCAAATGGAGAACCCTAAATGAATTGACTTTGTGAAAAACGTCCCTTCCGATTACTCCCTCACCTTTTCCGGGTGAAAACACTAAGGTTTGTTTTAATGGCTCCAGAATAATAAAAAAAAAGACCATCCCTGTTTCCTAATTTCCCCCAAGCAACCCTCAGCCGAGATCCATTTCAGCTGTGCCGGCGAACCTGCAGGCAGGGTCTCCCTCCACTATCCCGGCCTTGCGAGCAGCTGCCACCTAATTACCAGCCCTCGTCACAAGTGCACAGAAACAAGTTGTGGCATTTAGGAAAGGTCTGCAAAAATAGGTGTCAGACCTTAACTAATAGTGATTGTCCTTCCATTCTGCTGTAATTTACATTTAATTCGCACATTTCATTTCCATTTAAAATATGATTACAGTGTTTTGAAGCACATCTCACCTGTCCCCCTCCATTACGGCAGTGGGGAAATAACGTGAGACGGCAGACGCACGGCGCAAGAGCCTGCCTGGGCGGTCGTAAACAGGGAGAGCTGACACGACTTCAGAGGGAAGCAGGGGAAGCAAGCAGGGGTGAAGGTCTGAAAAAGTGTTGTAGTCCAGCGCAGTTATGCCAAAAGAAGCCCTCAGATCAAAAGAATTCAAACGAAAGCCCTCTCAACTGGATTCGACAGTACTAGGTGTGCATATTGCCGGGAAAAAACTCCGGGAAACTCCGAGTACCAGAAGTGGGCCATTTACAAGATGCCATTCTGAGAATGGGCCAAAATGCATTGAAAAGTCCTATACGTAAACTGCGCCAGTCCCAAGCTCGGACACAGTCCAACCACAGGTATGACTGCAGTTTTTCTCAGAGCTGGGTGTGCACATTGCAGGAAAGGCAGTCCGGGAACTTTGGAGTACCCGGGGTGGGCCATTTCCACCAGGTTCCAGTCTGAGGTTTTAGGATTTTGCATGCATTTTGGCCCGTTTACAGATTGGGTTGTAGTATAGCAGAAGGTGCTCTAGTCCAGGTTTGTTGTGAAACATTGTTCGCCCTGTTTAACAGTTATGATCTCTCGATGGGTTGGCAGACCATAAGAGCATAAGAAGAGCCCTGCTGGATCAGGCCAATCTAGTCCAGCTCCCTGTATCTCACAGCGGCCCACCAGGTGCCTCAGGGAGCCCAGTAGACAACCAGATGCTCTCATCCTGTGGCCACTCCCTTGCACCTGGCATTCTGAGGTAGCCTACTATTAACGTAAGGAGGTTGCGCATCCCATCATGGACTATAGCCCACCATGGACTTTTCCTCCAGAAATCTGCCCAGTCCCCTTTTTAAAGGCATCTAAGCCAGATGCCATGACCACCTCCTGTGACAAGGGGTTCCATAGGTTAATTACCCGCTGGGTAAAAAAAAAAGAAAAGTATTTCCTTTTATCTGTTTTGAAATCCCATCAAGGGCCTGCAGCAGAAGATATCTCAATGGCATAGTTAGGGGGTCAGAGGGTACGTTACCTTGGGTACCGTGCCTCGAGGGGGTGCCAACCCACATCTCTGACGGCAGATCTTGAGGCAGGCAGGGGCTTCCAGCAGGGCTTCTGAGGCCTGGGGAGGCTGTGTGTGGCCTCCTCGAGCCTCAGAAGGGGTCAGAAGACCAGTTGGAGGCCTTAGAAAGGCACTTCTGATTTAATTTTTTTTAAAATTCTGGGGTGTTAAAACATGTTTTGTCCCTGAAATTCCTTAGCTACACCACTGGGGGAATCTCACAACCTGCTACCTTTTGAGGCTGTGTAAAAGCCATGCCAAGCAGACCCTCCTGGAACCTTTGCCATCCTATGTAAGGGATGACTCAATCATGGGCAGTTTGGGGTGGGCCGCTGCGAGATGCAGGAAGCTGGACTAGATGGGCCTTTGGCCTGATCCAACAGGGCTCTTCCTATGTTCTTAACCCAGATTGGGTTGCAAGTTATTATTTACCTAAGAATTTTTCCTCAGAAATTTACCTCAGAATGCCAGGTGCAAGGGAGTGGCAACAGGATGCAGGCGTCTTGTTGTCTTGTGTGCTCTTTAAGGCATCTGGTGGGCCGTTGCGAGATGCAAGAAGCTGGACTAGATGGGCCTTTGGCCTGATCCAGCAGGGCTCTTCTTATGTTCTTATGAGGAGGGCAGGGGTGGGAAGTGGACTGGAGAGGGTGGATCATGAAGGCAAAATTACCCTCGTTTTCTGTTCCCACCTTGTCCAACTCCTCCATGCAACTCGTGCCAGTGGGTCAAGGAGACCCAGGTGTGTGTGTGCACGTGTGAAAATACTTTGCTCCTAGGTGCCAGGCAGCTATGTCACTGACATGCAGTTCTTCAGTGGTGAGCTTTGTGAGCTAAGTCCACTTCTACAACCCTGAGAAGGTCAGATTCGGCTGTGCACCTTCTGCCCGTGTCCTCTGTTCCTTTTTCTCCAGCCACCTTTCACGTCAAAGAAATAAATGAGGCTGACCTGGCTTCCTTCTGCCTTGTAATTGCGTGGCCACATGGCTGGTTCTAACACAGCTCAGCAAGAGCCACAGAACTCTCAGTCCATTTGAATTCCATATCGAGCATCCTTCTTTTTAAAACAAGACATTATGCACTGGGCTGAGAGACCAGGTGAGTGTGCACGTAGCATCATGCAGATCCCAGATTTTCCTCCTTGTGTCCTCCAGCAATTTATGCCACCCACTTCTGTCTGGGAGATCTCTGTTCTTTCCCTTGTCTAATGGTAAATAGTGTTTCTTTTAATTGCATGTCCAGGTTGCTGCCTGTGTAGATACCTTAAATTAACTTTTCTTTCTTGTAACTTCATTTATTTTCTCCCACGCTAGCCTCCCAAAACAGCATGGCCACAGTGAGAGAAATGACTGAGGGTGCAGGCCTAACCTGGAGTTAGTCCAGCACAGTTAGGCTGCAATGGCGTCCAAATCCCCCCCCCATTCTGATATGTGCAAGCACACATGCGCTCCCATCAGTGACTTTCACTCCACCTTCTCTGCTACTTGGTATGAACTGACCATGGTGTAACTACGGGGAGCTGCAGGGGGGTACATTGCCTTGTGGAGCACACCTTGAGGGACTGTTTTACAGGCTGCATTGGCTACCTTGGACAGCAACTACCAGTGCCCAGAGATTTATAAAACCTATAAGGATTGGGTGTGTCTGGGGCAATCTAGCTTAGGGTTGCCAGCCCTCCAGAATTGGACTGTCGCCTCCAAGAATCAGCATCAGTCTCCAGTTGATTCCCAACAGTAATTTTGGAAACTGAAACAGGGCTTCCGATGCATCCTTTTTTCTTTTCTTTTTTTTAAAAAGCGCTTCCAGAAATAACTTCAGTCAGAACTGGCAACCCTCATCTCCATCTAGATGAGCTTCTGACTTGGTCTTGTCGATTTCACGTGTGGTCTCGATGCATTTCAAACACGTTCCCTAACCTCTTCGTCGTCCCTGGCGAGACAGTTTCCCCAGCTCACTGGCTCCATGCTTGCATGTAACATCTGAACATTTTTGCTGTCCACTTCATGTATCTGATGAAGCATGAAAATACATGCCGCAATAGTTTAAGATGCCAGAGGGCTTTGGAAAGCTTTGGGAAGGAAAAAAACCTCAGAAAAGCCAGGCGTCCAGTTTGGGTGATAGATGTGGTGGGAGTGTGTCCAAATGGTTTTTCTTAACCAGAATAAATGTGCAATGCTTGTGGACATAACAGAAGCCCTGCGCCCCAGTGCGACCTCCATCTCAGAGCAACCAAGTAGCAACCAAGACCAATGACGCATACATGTTCCCCTCCCATCTTTAAGGGCACAATCCTAAGCTGGAACATTTGCACTCTTTACCCCATGGTAAAAAAAAAGCCTATTTACAACCTTGACACTAGCAAAACAACCACACAGCCCTCCCCCTTTCCAGCATCCCATCTTCCCATATTTTCAATATGGCTGCTCTAGGTGCTTCACGACCCACCTGAAATTGGCTCGTGACCCATCGGTGGGTCCCGACCCACAGTTTGGGAACCACTGTTCTAGTTCATAAAGGGGGGAAAAACAGTATGGTAGACCCTGGGCTAGTGATAAATCAGTTTGAGAAGGTGACCTCAGCAATGCTTGTGTAATCCCGTGTGTCAGGGTAAATTTATGAGGCCAGTTTTATTGGCCTGTATGGCCTCCGTTCCACGGAGATGTCTTGCTAACCAATCCAATCCATAACATTTGTTAGCTTTGTCAAGTGTCAGCCATGACTGTTACAGCAAGGGATTCCATTAAAGGGCATTGTTCCTTCTCCAAAGGATGAACACAAAACAAGCCCTTGGGTAATTGTCAGCGACGAGGCACTCCTGATAGAGAAAACGCTTGAGGCCGTAAAATGGATGGCCTACGCAGGAAGGCAGCCAATGGTTACCACACAAGTAGATGTCGGCAATCTGGTCTCAGTGACATGACATAGGTAAGAGGTGACCTTTTGGTGGGAGAACTTCACTACCTACTTTGCAGTCTGGGAAAGTTGTGTGGACTCCACTGGGTTTGTACCGCAGGCGGAGGAAGGGTGTAGCCTGGGGTGGCGCGAGCCATGGGCACCGGCAGCAGTGGGGCGCCATTGCGCGGAGACCGCAGAGTAACCCGTGCACTGTCTGGCCCAACCATCCTCCCTCACGTCTATCCCACTCCAAAATGGAGCTATTCCAGGTGAAGGGAGGAATGGCTGGGCGACGTGCTGGGGGGCACGGTTTCATCACCCTGCCATGGGCGCACTCGGGGCTCTGTTCGTCCCTGGTTTGTACCGCTCCCCAAGCTCAGGGAAACTGCACCATCACTCTGCCTTTGCATAGTAGGGGATGGGAGTACAGGGCCCCTGGGTGCCCTGCCTGAAAGGGTTTCTAAACTTAGAGTACCTTAAAAAGTCATTGCACCTCTACCAGGCCTCAGAGGGCCATCTTTTAAGGTTGATGACACCCCCATGTGGTGCTTTGTGGAATCTCAGAGGACTCCGAAAGGCACTTCTAGTTTTTGGCAAAAACCAGAAGGCCCTCTGAGCCCGGTATTATTTATTTATTTATCTATTTATATCCTGCCTTTCTGCCCCACTGGCACCCAAGGCGGTCAAGGTTGTAAACAGGCTTTTTTTTCCCCTTCCTGATTCATTTGCTATTGGAAAATGACTGAGAAATCACCCAACTTCTTGCCGCATTCTCAGGAAAGCAGCAGGTTCTGGCATCACAATGACAGAACTGTGACCGTGACATCCTTTGTGGAAGTCCCAGACAGATTGTCATTCTAAAAAGTGGGTCCCGGTGCTAAAACGTTTGAGAACCACTGCAGTAGCCTATAACCTCTGATGGACCTTTCTTCCATCCATCAGTCCAGTCCCTTTTTCAAGGTGTCTGGCAAGATTCCAATATCCTGTGGCAAAGAGTTCCAAAGTTCCATTCTTTGATGTGATCCTCAAAATCCATTCCTATTATGGGCAGCTAAGCAGTCCTTCTTGTCTCCTTTCCAAACAGTGACAGTTCCACCCCCTGTTCTCCCTGTCTGTACCTACTACGGGTTATTTCATCTTTGCTGGCGAACCCAAATCTGGTGAAAGCACTTTCAGTCTGTTTGACTGTCCCTGTCATCATCGGGTTTACGGATGGTTAATTTATTCTTTATGGCACCGTCATTGATGGCTGTTAAATCACAAATGAGAGCCAATAAAGGGTGAATTGCAGCTGAAATTACACTGTTTATATGACAGCAAAGTGCTGGCTAAAAGATTCATATGCTGCTGATGAAGTCCGTTATAAATTTTAATTACCATAGTTTGTACAAATGACATGTTTGAAATGCTATTGAGTAATGTGACCCTGATAATGAAACTATAAAATAAATCATTAACTTTCTGAATGAGCTTTTTTTATTTCCAGGCTACATGAATAGAAGTAAACTTTTCAGTTTTATGCCAATGCGGTCGTCTTCTTATTGCAAAAAAGTTGCAATCTGGCATCTTTGGGCAAAAGATGCTGAACTGCCCAAGCAGGTCATCACCACCAGATGACCTGCTGGTGAGATTGCTGAAGGGGGCTTGAAAGGAATGGGACAGGGTATGGAGCGTTCATCCTCTTTGAAATCCTTGGGCTCAGCATCACAGCCACCCCAGTGGTCCACGCAGTATGGGAGTGCTCCTGGCTTCACAGCTCTCTCTGGAGAACCAGGTAGCAGTGGTGGCTAGGAGCAGGGCCGCCTCTAGGAGCGGCAGGGCCCAATGTGGGGCATTCCCTTGGGCCCCCCACTCACCAAGAAAAGCACTTGTGGTGCCATGTGTGGCACCTGGAAAAAGTTGATGATCATGATGTCATGATGTCATGATGTCATGATGATGATGTCATGATGTCACGATGTCATGATGTCATGACATGATGATGTCACCACCAACTTCTTCCAGGAGGCCCATTTTGGGCAGTGTGGAGGTAGGGGCAGGTGGGAGGGCCCAAGCTAAAGCTGCTCTGCTCACCCCACTGACTTACAACCCCTAGAGATCCCAGCTGCTGCAGCAGGCGATATATTTGCTGTGCTGGTGCAAGGGCCCCCACAAAGTACGGGGCGCAATGTGACGACATTGGTCACATTGGCTTAAGGCCCTGGCTAGGAGTGCTTTGGCCCAGCTTCAACTAGTGCACCAAATATGTTTACTTACCTTTTGCTGGCTGTCCAAGCTCTCCCCCGCCCTCCACGCTCCCTATTGGCTGTCGCACATGCTCTTTCTTTATAGCTGCATCAGCGCCAACGGTGGAGGGTAGGATTGGATGATGAGTCTCATTACAGTATTCAGGGGAATGGTCCATTCATAGTTGGCTCAAGCCATGAAGTGGACAAAAGCTTTTGCCATCTACAACTGGACACGTGCATCTAGTGTACCTCCTCCCATTACTCTCCAGGGAAGAGAGAGGGAACTGAGATTCCGGTGGAGACACTCTAGCCTACCTCTCTATCATACTTCCTCTTCATGTATGGTAGAGAGGTAGGCTAGAGTGTCGCTACCGCAATCTCAAACGCAATATCAGTGCTTCGATGACCTTTAGGTTCTTCGGATTCTTTAGGTTCTTTAGGTTCTTCAAAGACGTTCGCACTTTCACATGCCCTCCCGCCTTTATTCCACAACACCTCGTGGCCTCCTCAGGTGAGCTGAAACAGTCAGAAAAGAAGCGCTGAGGTGGTTTTATGAAGCAACGCTGAGGAACTTTCCCACAGGTCAGGCTGGGTGGTAACCTTTGGGTGCGAGCTGAGCAGTTGGGCTCACCTATACGGCAGAGAACTTCACGGCTGAAGCTGGGCCTCCTTGACAAGGCTAATAATGATAATAATTACACCGCTTTTGGTAGGGCTTTCAAGACTTCAAAGAACACCACATGTATTGGCTTGTTGCATACCCTTCCAGCACCTCTGTGGAGCTGAAGACGTATTTATAATCCCCATGCTACAGGTGGGAGGTGGAGAGGGAGCGGCCTGCCTAAGGCCACCTAGCGAGTTCATGGCAGAGGCCAGATTCAAACTGGAGCCTTTCTCATTCATAACCACCTTTCCTAGCCGCTACAATACACTGCATCCAACCCAAGAGTCCTTAGCAGACATGTTCAACCTTTTCCGTCTCAGGGCACACCGACAAGGCGTTGCACCACCCTTCATGGCCTGTAGCCTGCGATGGACTTTTCCTCCAGAAATGTATCCAGTTCCCTTTTAACAGCACCCAGGCCAGACACCATCACCACCTCCTGTGGCAAGGAGTTCCACAGATTAATTCCTCGCTGGGTAAAAAAAAACCAAACACATTTTCTTTTATTGGTTCTAACTCTCCCAACACTCAATTTGAGTGCATGTACCCTGGTTCTGCTGTTGTGGGAGAGGGAAAAGCACATCCCTCTAGCCACAGTTGAATGAATTTTCGAAGATGAATTGGGCAACTCAACCACATGACATGCTTTGAGGGACCAATCTGCTCTCATCTGCCTTTGACGGTAGAACTCGCTCCAATGGTACATACTGCAAGAGAGGAGATTCTGGTTGGACATCAGGAAGGATTTCTTGACAATAAGGACGGTACGACAGTGGAACAAGATTGCCAAGGGAGGTGGTGGATTCTCCCTCACTGGAGACCTTCAAGCAGAGGCTCGACAGGCACCTGCTGAGATGCTCTAGGACATTTTTCTGCTACAGGCAGGGGGTTGGACTAGATGACCTTGTAGGTCCCTTCCAACTCTATGATTCTATGATTGAATAGCAAACCTGCCCTAAGCATGGTCACTCGTCCATGGTTTGCCCACCACCATAGGGGTGGGTTGTTGTTTTTCTGAGCTGCAAAAAACTTCCTTTGCAGGCACAAGTATGCCAATCAGGACAATTGCCAAAGTTGAGCAAAATCCGTTTACTAGAATATCTCAAAAGGGATTTAATTGGGCAGGACTCTGTGCTCTTGTCGATTACCCATCTCAGTTGCAGGCCGAAAGTTTCCCAACATGCTCTCTGACAAGCACCGCATCATCCCACAGCACTTAATATCTCAGCAAGGGGGAAGAAGGTGGTATTTTTGACATCACTTTTTTTTTTGGCTGGCTGATATTTCTGCCGCGTTCTGCCTTATCAGGCCCAAATGAAACCTGCTCCTGCCAGACGGCTCCTGCTCCCCTACTTACCGCTAAAAGAAAGGACCAACATTACTGCTGTTATAAACCATTGATTAAGGTTTATAATCGCAATAATCCCCTCGAAATTCATTGTTACTGCAGTTAATGACCAGTTTATTAGAGCGTTAACCAGCCTTGGCAATGGGCTGAGTCGTTTAATGCTGCTAACGACCAATTTCTCAAGGGTTATTGCTTAAATAACAATTCTTAGTTAGATATATGCTCCACGACCAGAGATCGCTCCAGCTGGAACCTTCTCTGGTGGGATAATTATTCATTATTATTCTCCAAGTTTGGCCATCAGGCCTCGAAGTTTCGGATCCAGAGGGTCGTTTAGCAGGGAAAGGGTCTTAAAAAAGGGGAACAAAATGCCAGACCAAGCAGAAGGGATCAGGATGGGGTATAGCCAGCGGTGTCATGCAGCCGGAATGCTGGGCGGGAGGAACGGGTGAGCGGCAGCCCACCCGTTGCGTACTGCTCCATTTCGCCGCCTTCCCCGCCCCCGCTGCATGACGCCTCTGGGTACAGCCAGACTTGCAAAAAAGGCTGAACATGTTAACTTTGAGGTCATCCCTAGGCTCAGTTTCCTGACCCTGGTACTACAATCTCACCCAGGCATGCACATGCATCTGTGCATTCCTACATTGGGCACCCCAGTAGCATACCAAGGTTCATTTACTACCTGAGGCCCATAAATTTTTGGCACCCCATGCCAACATTATTTTCAGTATTCGTCATGACATGAATTTTGTTGTTGTTCAGTCGCTAAGTCGTGTCCAACCCTTTGCGACCCCATGGACCACAGCACGCCAGGCCTCTCTGTCCTCCACTAGCTTCTGGAGTTCACCCCATTTCATGTTCATCGCTTCAGTGACACTATCTAACCATCTCATCTTCTGCCTCCCCCTTCTCCTTTGGCCTTCCATCTTTCCCAGCATGAGGGTCTTTTCTCAAGAGTCCTCTCTTCTCTTAGGGGTGGGTTTTTGTTGTTGTTGAAAACCACTTTTTGGGCATTTCCAACTGCTGTTTGGCAGTTAAAATGTTTGAATAAAAACACAAAACACGCATTTTGGTGTTTAAGGTATTTTCCAGAAAGTAAAACAGACTCCTTTTCCAATTAGAAATAATGCTGTGGCTGCATCTGCTGACACTATATTACCTGTATCATCTACCTAGTACACTTTAAAAGCATTTAACATGAATAAAAATGAGAACTTGGATTGAGAATGTGGAATAAAAACACATCACACTGCAATTTGCTATTTTAAAGGTAAAGGTTTCCCCACAACCGAATGGTCTAGTCATGACCGACTGTAGGGGGCAGTGCTCATCTCCGTTTCTAAGCCTGTAGAGCCGGCGTTTTGTCCAAGGACAAGCTTCCGTGGTCATGTGGCCGGCATGACTTTAGGAACGCCGTTCCCTTCCCACCGAAGTGGTCCCTATTTATCTACTTGCATTTTAGGTGCTTTTGAACTGCTAGGTTGGCAGGAGCTGGGACAAGCAACGGGAGCTCACTCCGTCACGCAGTCTCGAACTCCCAACCTTGCGGTCGAAAGCCCAGCAACAGCGGATTAACTTGCTGCGCCACCACGTCCCTTGCTATTTTAGGCCGGCACAATTAGGCCAGCAAAGTTTGGCCGGCACAAGGGCCACCATAAAGCTCATTGGGACCACCTTTGGAGTCAGGCAGGATGGCGCACATCTGTATGCTGGCTACTTATTCCAAGAGTGGTCCAAACATACTGTCCCTTGTGCCAGCCAAACTTGGCTGGCCTAACTGTGCCAGCCTAACACCAGGCTCTCTCTGTGTCTCTCTCTGTGCGTAACTTCATAAGTTTGTATATTTATATATATCACTTTGTAACGTTGTATACATAATACCGTATATAAACATACCAACAAACCATTGAAAAATAAGATCTACAGAAATAAATTTTCTTCTTGAAAAAAGATGTCTAAGTATCTTGGAGCAGCAGTACCCATGTTTGTGATGCCTTATAAGACAAGAAGGTAAGAATGAAAAATGCATGACATCAGTGTATCACAATAGCAAACACACAACATTTGCAACCGTGCCATTGGCTTCAGCTCACCATTTTCATTTCCTGGTTGTGGCAGGTTTGGATTGTTATTTTATGAATTTTTGAATTGTCATAAGCAAGCTTGGCAGCCCCCCTTCCATGGTGGCGGATAATGTTTTAAATAAACAGATAAACACACAATCAATTTTACATCAGTGCTAGTAATCATTCATACCAATGTTATCTCCAAACAATTGCAAAGCCGCTAATCCAAACTTAATAGCGACAATAATGAAACAGTTCATTCTAAAACATAAACGTGTCCCAGCCATATTAGCATGAACGCTCAATGCCGAATAATAATCCAATTTCCAAACAGTTACTAAAGCTCATGCCGCAGTGACAGCGGAGCAAATTTTCACCCCTGTGCAAAGAGATGAATCAACCCCATCTTCAGGAGTCGCTAAAATGCAGAACTTGAAAATTCAAGTATGGGAAAATACGACCTTGATCAAGAGGAAAAAGAAATTATTATTATTATTTATTATTTATTTAATTTCTATCCCACCTTTTTGCCCCATGGGCACCCAAGGCGGCTTACAACATTCAAAATACAGTAACCACAATGTTTAACCATTTAAAAACAATGTTAAAAACAATATTTAAAAACAATATTTAAAAACAATATTTAAAACAGTTAAAATGTAAAACAGCAAGCCCCGTGGATCCAATGTAAAGAAAAGAATATAAAATGCCTGCCAGCCTGTCAACAATTGAAGGCTTATTTGAATAAAAAAGTCTTCAGCCCCCGTTGAAATATTGCCAAAGAGGGAGCAGTTCTTAATTCTAAGGGGAGGGTATTCCAAAGTTGGGGGGCCACCACCGAGAAGGCCCTGTTCCTGGCCGCCATCCCCCTTCACCTCTCCTCGTGGCGGCACAGTCAGAAGGGCCCCCCCCAGATGACCTTACAGGAAGGATTATATGGGAGGATATGGTCCCTCAAATACCCCGGACCCGAGCCATAAAGGGCTTTAAAGGTCAAAATTAGCACTTTGAATCGGGCCCGGAAAGGAACCGGCAGCCAGTGTAGCCTCTGAAGCAATGGCCCGACAGAGTCGAACCGACGAGCCCCAGCAACCACACGAGCAACCAATTGATTCTCTGGCAAATGGCAACAAGAGGATGACCCAGTCAGGACCGAGATCATTACATACCATGATGTTGATGACAGCACAGCATTCTTCCACATAATCTTGATCACTCATGTCTATCCAACCTTGGGCGCATCGGGAAAGGCAAAGGTCAGGTCAGTGATTCCGATCACACCAGATGATTCTAACTATTGGAAGAGCTGTGGAAAAAAGAACATTGGTTCCTAAACAGGACAGCAGGGAGCAAAGAGCACCTTCTTTCTAATGCACACAAAGTTCGATTTTTCTCAGGGTGCAATCCTAACCTGGACTTTGGCCAGCACAGTTAGGCCAGCACAGTTTGGCTGGCACAAGGGACACCGTAAAGGATGTTTGGACCACTCTCGGCGTCAGAGAGGCCAACACACAGGTGTGCGCCATCCTCCCTGACTCCGAGAGTGGTCCAAACGCGCTTTACGGTGGCCCTTGTGCCTGACAAACTTTGCTGGCCTAACTGGGCTGGCCTGACTCTAGGTTAGGATTGCGCCCTCAGTTGCTCAACAGTGCCGAATGGCCTAGTGGTGATCCTGCATGTGCTGAAGTCCTTTAGCAAGAGGACATACCCAGCGGTGTTATGCTGCCGGAACACTGGGCGGGACATCCGGGTGATCGACAGCCCTCCCGTTGCGTTCCGAAGCGTTACGCTGTTTGCGTAACCAATTACGCCACTTGCGTATGTTACGCAAATGGCGTAACGCTGCAGAACGCGATGGGCGGGCTGTCAATCACCCGGATGTCCCGCCCAACGTTCCGGCAGCATAACACCTCTGGACATACCCAAGATCACTAAACACAGGCGAAATATGCCTTCACTGTGAAGAATGGGCATTCCGGCAAAGCGCTCTGTCTGGAAGAAATGTAAAGCACATCAGTTGAGCACAGAGACTCTGAAGCTATGGTAGACTGGAGTTTGTCCATCCCATGATTTATGAGTCTGCCTGCAGCTATGAAATGGAGATAGTGGCAGCATCTTTGTGATTTCCATGTGATCCCCATAGTAGAGCACTGTGGTATTGGGAAGGAGTGATGAAAAGGCACTAGGCCAGATTGATACAGCCCATTGCATGTGACTGGTCTGGGAATATCTCTCTCTCTCTCTCTCTCTCTCTCTCTCTCTCTCTCTCTCTCTCTCTCTCTCTCTCTCTCTCTCTCCCCCCCCCCTTTAATTAAAAACATATTTCACCCCAGACACTGTAATGGGCAGATGTGCGACTGGGCAACCAATTCCGATGGATGCACCCATATCCTATATCACCTGTCACATCCTTGCTGGCCTCATCTGGGATAACAAAGGACGTCAGCAAAGCTGAGGGAACAGCAGCGTTTGTCTCCTTTCCGCAAATGTTGCAAACACACACACACACACACACACACACACACACACACACACACACACACCCCACTCTGCTTCTCATTCAGCAAGAAATTTCCCACAAAGGAAGGAACCTGACGACTTTAAACCAAGCTGACTTTGTCATCCGTGGACATCATCGTGCTGAGGATTAAGCAGCCCTTCTCAGGGCTGAAACTGGCAACTGCGGGTGTCAAAAGCTTCCGCAAGAAGAGAAAAAAAAAAACCACTTCACCTCTGTGATGATGATCAGTTGTGAAGACCCAGGTCTTGACCACAAGGGGGAGACAGGAGCACAAGCTCATACACCCCCATACACACAAGCCTCATCCTGGATTTTGGTGTGGAAGGAAGGCAATGCTGAATGCCCAAGCAAGAAATTGCCCAGTGTCTAACTGCAGTAATTCCATTGCACCTGAAAGCCGCAGAGATGGTTGTCACCTTAAATTAACCAAACCTGTTCTGCAAGAACTTGGCCTCCCGCTTTTCCTCCTCGTCCAGCGCTCTTATTGGTGAGATTGTTGCAGCAATTCTGGGGGGTTGCGTGTGTTCATTCTTACCTTTTGGCTTTCATGCATGCCAGCAACCGAAACTAGCAGCTCTGGCAACTGAAAAAAGGAAAAAAAAATGTTTGGACATTGGGGAAGGAAGCGAAGAGTGAAGAAATGAAGGAAGGCAAGAAGGAAGGCATTTGAATCTAGCCAAATTATTATTTGTTGGTTATTTTTGTTGGTTAGTCACAAATGAGAGGAGTCACATTTCTGCCATGTGCCATACATGTACAGCAGTGTACATGTACATGTGTACAGTGTACATGTACACCTTGTTGCTTTTTCACCTGTTTCCTCTCTAGCCGTAATTCTGATCCTGAACCCTTGGACCATCTTTTAGGCATCCACTGACAGTTTTCCCAGGGCAATGTGGGTGTTCAAAAGCAGTGGCACATCAGAGTCATTTGGCACCCAGGGCCCAAAATTTTTTGTCAAAATTATTTTTGGTAACACAGGCACACTCTGGTATCCGCAGGGGTTCAACGTTCCGGACAACCCCGTGGATACCTGAAATTGTGGATACTGGACACACCTTTATAAAGATATGGGAACATCAGTGGTTTTGCTGCAACAAGGTAAAAAAAATAGATGTGCTGAATAGATTTGCTGAACCCCTGCGGATACCCTGTCTTTTTAATAGGCATCCCAGTATCCATGGCATCAATGGATAACTGAAACGGTGGATAACTGAAAGCAGTGGATACGGGGAGGCCGGGTCAATAGCACACCCACAGTTGCATGCTAAGTTTTAGAGGTGCCTCAATGTGCCCTGCAAGTAGCTCCTCTCCCCTGCTGTCAGAGCCATTCCAGATACATTCACTGCTTGAGGGGGCAGCATTTGGCATATTGTTTCAGGCATCAAGCCTGCATCTGGGTGAGCACAGTGAACAGTGGATGTTGTTGTTGTTGTTGTTGTTGTTGATGATGATGATGATGATGATGATGATGATGATGATAAGAGGGCAGCCAAGATGATGACCACGCAATCCACATCTGGAGAAGGGAAACATCTGGAGAAACCAAGGGTTCTGTGAATTTTTACATAGAACAATAGTTGTAAAAAAAAAAACCCCATTTGAAAAAATAGGGTTTATAAACAGCCTGCCCATGTAAACCACGTGGCGTCTTGAGAAATCTAGAGAAAAGCAGTATGAAAATGCCTTAAGTAAGTAAATAAATAACCCGGCAAAGTGGTATGACTTAAGTGTGACTTGATCTATTGCCCCCGTAAAGACAATACCAGGGAGAAGGTAAAAAGCAGAATTGGGGGGTTGGGTTGGGTTGGGTTGGGTTGATGGCTTCCAACACAACAGGCCATCAAAGGCATTCCATGGTTCAGATGCCTCCTGCTTTATCAAGATGAACAGATTTCATAGGCTAATTGTGACTGGGGCCAAGTTCTGCTCTGTTTCTGGTTTGTAGGCCTGTTCTTGTTATCTCAGCTGTGGGAAGAAAGGACAGGGGAGGAGGAGGAGGAGGAGGAGGAGGAGGAGGACAATGAGGCACCTGGATTTCAGGGCCTCACACGGAACAGGGAGGCAGCCTTGGGTCACCAGGGATGTGTCACTCTCCCTTCCACCTACATATTATTCCTGCCATAAATCCCATTGACAAGCTTGAACTCTCCTCCACTGACATGTTTACAAGGGAAGTGCTCCTTTGACAGGAAAATTAAGCCTATCAATCATTTAACGAGCTTGTTAATGAATGGCTCTCAGATTGCCCTGATTCCAGGCCTGGTAGAGTAATTTATGGATCAACCTAGCAAGGCCTGGCGTTCCCCCTTTGCGGCAGCCCAACCTGGGCACGATCCAGAGTTTCATGCGTCAAGCCAGTGGCTGTTTTGGCTCAGTATCAGCCAAGGGTCCATTTCAGCATTAGGTGTACATTTCCCTTTTCTCGTTCCTTTCTTTGCCTTGCGTTCCTTCCTTCTCCCCCCCCCTTCCACAGAACAAAGGGAACAGATGCCAGTCCTGGGCCTCTCACACCCACTCAAACATATGGAAGCCATCTCCTCTCCCTTTATAATTACACAGGAGCTTCCTTTTGAATGGATTCGGGTTTTATTGCACAGAAACCAACCGATTCCGACATAAAACATTTTTATGGCTTTCTCCCCCAGAGGCTTCTTTGCAGGGTCCTGTCAGGTATAAAATGAGCAGGACCCCCTGACAGCTTGCAGGAATGGCGTGTGTGCTTTTGAGGGATCCAGAGCAAAATCATTCGATGATCTTCAAGAAGTATGGCAAGGCGGAGAAATAGCTATTGATGAGCTCTCTCTCTCTCTCTCTCTCTCTCTCTCTCTCTCTCTCTCTCTCTC
>JAJKFI010000062.1:3680066-3692638 GCA_029204185.1 Lerista edwardsae | reverse complement strand
TCTCTCTCTCTCTCTCTCTCTCTCTCTCTCTCTCTCTCTCTCTCTCTGTGTGTGTGTGTGTGTGTGTGTGTGTGTGTGTGTGTGTGTGTGTGTAAAACAGAACAGAAGCAAAGAATGCTGGAGAATTGTTCTGGGGTTAGGCCGGCACAGTTAGGACACAGTTTGGCCTAACTTTGTAGTATGGCACAAGGGCCACCGTAAACCATGTTTGGCTTCGTATCCAGGTGCCGTAATCTATGTGCGCGTCCTCCCAGACACCGAGGGTGGTCGCAATGTGCTGTATGGTGGCCCCTGTGCTGGCCAAACTTTGCTGGCCTAACTGTGCTGGCCTAACTCCAAGTTAGGATTGCACTCTCAGTCATGGACCTACCATTAGACTGGAGAGCAAGGGCAGGGAGGGGGCGGAGAGCTATGCTAGGGTGCAGAGCATTGGCTGGGCCCCTGGGCAGAGTGTGGACTGGGTGCACCACTGCCTTGTCTCCTCCAGGGGATCTCGAGGCAGATGCCAGGTCAGTAGCACAGCCAGAGTGGCTTGCTAAGTTTTACAGGCTCCTCGATGTGCCATGCAAGTCAAAGCCCCTCTCCCCTGCTGTCCAAGCCAATCCAGATACATGCATTGCTTAAGGGGGAAGCATTGGTCATGCTGTTTCAGGTATCAGGAGGACTTGGGCAAGCCTGCATCTGGGTGAGCACAGTGAGAAACAGACTGCTAGACTAGATGGGCCTTAGGCACGACCCAGCAGCCAGTTCTTCTGTTCTCAAAGTTCAGTTGCTCTGTTCTAACTCCAGAAGTGGTAAAGGGTGGGGAAAGTAAAATGATAAAACATCACATTGTAAGTGGATCATAAAATTTCCATTTTGGTTTGGGCTGGCAAATGAAGAAACTTCCACATTTTTCCACAAGATGTATATTGTTTATATGTACTTAAACTTTTGCATACTGTCATGAAGAGGAGTACTATGGATTTGTTGCTGTTTGGTAAAGTGTTTTTAAGGGTGCCATATTGCTTAATGGTTAAGGTTTAATATGGATATTTTTCCGTTGATTTAATCATTTGCATGACCAATGGGCGTTTTTTCCACCCTTGCCCATTCCTTATTTCTAAGCAGCATATTTAGGAATATTCACATTATTTTGTTAAATTCAGGACTGGTTTAAAGGCACAGTGGCAGCAAGAGACACGCTTGCGGAAATAGTGAGCAAATGCAGAAAAACAACAATGATATTAATTATAATTAGAGAATTCCAGCCAATTAAATAAATTGCGGTTAATTGATCATTTACTTTGTAACCCATTATAAGTGCACTGCTGGTAAATCACTGTCTATTTTTCCCTTTTGGGGGATGCAAAAAAAATCATTTTTTAATAAGACATAATGTGACAAAGTAATGGGAAACTGCTACATTCTGTGATGCGATTTCAGGCTTCTGAGTGTATTCATATATAATGGTGTACAGCACTGTTATTCAAACTTTTTAGACCGGGACCCACTTTTTAGAATGGCGCTCATGTTGGGATCCACCAGAAATGATGCCATTAACCTGGAAGTGATGCTGTGGCAGGAAGTGACCTCATCAAGCAGGAATTGCTGTCATGGTAACATCATAAAATGATGCTCCTGAAATGCAAATTGGCATTCTTGGACTGTATCAATGGCACAACCATGAAACATCCCTGACAGAGAGCAAAATTAGGACAAAATATGATGTAAAAGCCCTGAACTAAAAACAATTTTTTTTAAAAAAAAACCCTCACTTGAAAATTCAAACTGTTAAGACTCACAAAAGGAATGTAACAAGAGTAAGGTCTCCAGTTCCAAGATGGCTGCATCCAGCTTTCTGAGACCCACCTGACATCAGGTGGCGACCCACCAAGTGGGTCCCGACCCACAGTTTGAATAACACTGGTGTACAGTATGTATAACATACCACATTCTCGGTGCTGCCCCTCCCCCAACTTTGTAATACCCTCCCTTTAGAATTAAGAACTGCTCCCTCTTTGGCAATATTTTGGCGGGGGCTGAAGACCTTCTTATTTCAACAAGCTTTTAATTGTTGACAGGCGGGCTGGTTTTTTATACATATTTTAGGATCCACTGGGCTGGTTGTTTTAAATTTTAATTATTGTAATATTGTTCTTAATTATGGTTTTAACTATCAAATATTGTGATTTTATTGAATTTTAATGTTGTAAGCCACCTTGGGTGCCCATGGGGCAGAAAGGCGGGATATAAACAAACAAACAAACAAACAAACAAACAAACAACAAAAACAACAACAGCCCAATAGGCAGTCCAGCTGTTGCTTCCAACACAGAGTAGTAGGAAACTGGAGCTTTCTGTGGAGTAAGGGGACATTTGTCCCCTTGTACAGAGTATGTCCCAGGCAGCCCTATAGATCTGCTGGGATCTGCGCCAGCGAAATTGCTGAGAGGCTCGGCCTCGCTGCTTTATGCGCCAGCAGCATCCTTGCGCAGAGGAGATAATCTGCCAATCACTAGGTGTTCCGGCAGACATGCTTGGCAACAAGACGCATATTCATCTCTTCGGACACTTGATTCAAAACCAGAGGGGAATCTTTGATTTCAGACGCTGATCATCAGCGGAAACGGTGACTTTGCAGCACCTTTTCTGAAATCCAAAGTTTCATTTCCATTTCAATGGCACTTTCGAGGCTGCGAGAAAGAATAACAGAAGCCTACGTGTCAAGTCAGGGGGAAAAAAATAGCTGAGACAACCTTGTCTGATGGCACCGTTTTGAGAAGCTGAAAAGTTTTCATCACGTTTCAGATCCTGGCATCGCATTTCAGCACATCTCAAATCAATCCAAGCAATGTGTTCTCTGTGTTCCTCTTGTCAATGTTATTTAAGAGTGGTGGAAAGCAGGGGATAGAAACCCAGGACACATTTACTAATCCCTTCATTCATTCATTCATTCATTCATTCATTCTTTCATTCATGTGTAGAATTTATACCCCACCTTTCCCATGCCAAAGGTAAGTCTAAACCACTATTCCCCCCCCCATGTGATTTTTACAAATATACAGTATTCAGTGATTCACTGAATCCTCAGTCCCAGATATAGCCTTCACCGTGTGGTTCTCTCTTCTGGTTCTCTTAATACCACAATACTTTGTGTGTGTACTCAGAAGTAAGTTTTAGGGTGCAATCCTAAACTGAGTTAGGCCAGCATGAGCTCAGTCTGCAAAATTTGGCCAGCACAATGGCCACCATAAAATATGTTTGGACCTCTCCCGGAGATAGAGAGGCTGTAAGCCATCCTCCCTGACTCCAAGAGTGGTCCAAACATGCTTTATGGTGGCCCTTGTGCTGGGCAAACTTTGCTGGCTTAGTTTATGTCGGCCTAACTCCAGTTTCAGATTGCGCTCTCATTGTCTTCAATGGGGCTTACTTCCAGGAAAGTGTGTATAAGTTCACTGAGTGATGAGCTCATGATTGATTGATTGATTGATTGATTGATTGATTGATTGATTGAAACAATGACTGCCAGATGGGATTAAAGGCAAGGAAAGATTGACTGAGGGCGCAATCCTAAACTGAGTTAGGCCAGCATAAACTGAGCCAGCAAAGTTTGGCCAGTCCAAGGGACCCCGTCAAGCATGTTTGGACCACTCTCAAAGTCAGAGAGGCCAGCACATAGGCATGTGCCATCCTCTTTGATTCCGAGAGTAGTCCAAACATGGTTTACGGTGGCCCTTGTGTTGGCCAAACTTTGATGGCTCAGTTTATGCCGGCCTAACTCCAGTTTAGGACTGCGCTCTAGGTCAGTCTATGGTTTGTTCAGGACAGCCTAGTGAACATTATGGTTGCACAGAACACTGCAGGTGGGGTGAATCACAGAATACTATATATTTGTAAAAGCCCTTTGAAATATGGTGGTTTAGACTAGCTTGCCCACGTGACCTGCCTTGGGAATTCGCTTCGGCATGAGAAAGGCGGGATATAAATTCTTCAAATAAATACATTCTAAGGACAATGCTCAGTGGAGTCGAAAAGTGGTCTCCATTATTTGAATATAGTTTCTGCTGGCTTTCAATGTAAACCACAATCCCCTGAGACGGTTCCCAACCTCTTCCTGCCAGTGACTCCAAAAATTGACTCCATGTTTTTTGATGCAAGAATTCCTCAACAGCTACTTCTCGCTCCTCACAGCCTGGAAGACCCAACACAGAGCACAGAGGCTGCCTCCTTGAGCCTGACAGAGCCCTGTGGTGATTCCAGGTGAAGCAGGCTTGGAGAACTTTCCAGAAGAGCTTCTATTTGTCATCTTGCAGCCGGGTGATTTATTCCTGGCTGTCCTTCCTTCCACCCAGCCGAGTGCCAGCCAAAGAGAGTTGCCGGCGCGGCCGTTTTTCTGCTGCACTGCAATAATGCAAATCCTTTTTTGTGAGGTGTCCATATTTCACATTGTGCTGACATATTAATCACCCCGGGAAGCTGAAGCATGCATGGGGCAGGGCAGGATGGGAAATGGAAAGGAGAGCGCAAGCTTAACCTGGAGTTAGGCTGGCATAGTTAGGCCAGCAAAGTTTGGCCGGCACAAGGGCCACTGTACAGCGTGTTTGGACCACTCTCAGAGTCAGGGAGGATGGTGCATGTCTGTGTGTTGGCCTCCCTGACTCCGAGAGTGGTCCAAACCTACTTGACGGTGGCCCTTGTGCTGACCAGACTTTGCTTTATTTACCTCATATTTACCTCAGAATTTTACCTCAAAATTTTACCTCAGAATGCCAGAATTCTACTAGGGAGTAGCGTTTGGACCACTCTCAGAGTCAGGGAGGATGGCGCACGTCTGTGTGCTGGCCTCTCTGACGCCGAGAGTGGTCCAAACCTACTTTACAGTGTCCCTTGTGCCAGCCAGACTTTGCTGGCCTAACTGCTGGCCTAACCCCAGATTAGGATTGTGCACTAAATCCCCCACTTCTCTATAAGCTCCTATCCTAAGATAGTTTTGACCCCCCCTTCTCTCTCTCTCTCTCTCTCTCTCTCTCTCTCACACACACACACACACACACACACACACACACAAGTACACAGAACTCCTTTCACCGCAGAGACGCACGTGTTTTCTGCAGCGCTGTCCCAGTTTCCCTGTAATTTCATAAAGTGCAAATGGGCCGTCCTGCTCCCAAATGCCATATCGCTGCTTTGTCATAACAGTCATCAGTAACTGTCACCTCCTGCCTGGGGCTTAATTAACCCACTCGCTCATTAGCATGTCCGTGCAGTTGTAAGGAATGAAAGGCTGATTATTTTCTACAACAGTCGTAGCCAATTACTGCACCGAAATGGAACCACATTAATCAAATCTTTAGTACAGTGGCAAATTCAGAGATATCAGATTGCAAAAGACTGCAAAACTAATATGTCACTGTCAGCAGGGCTACACAGGCATTTAGTGAATTGCATTAAATAGATGGCTTTGCTGCAACCACATGAATTTAATATGTGATGGGATCTGGAAGCTATTAGTGTGACATAGCAAAGGACCGGGAGCTTGGCAGTTTTGGACTTTATCCTTGAACTCAGCAGACTCACAACAAAACTTGGGTGGATGTGCGCAGTTTTCACACACACACACACACACACACACACACACACACACACACACAGAGAGAGAGAGAGAGAGAGAGAGAGAGAGAGAGAGAGAGAGAGAGAGCTAGACTTGCTGAAGGAAAAATCACAGGGGAAAAACACACAGCACACAGCATGAAAATAGAAGCAGGAAAGTGTCAGCCCCCCCCCCCCAAAAAAAGGAGGAACAAAAAGTTAAGGAGGAAATATTTAGCCAATTGTGATCATCCCCTGGCAGTGAGAGGCAGTAGAAATTAAAACGAAAGGAAGTGTGAAACATGCCATACAAACATGCCATAACCAGTCACTGGAACTCACTGCCACTGGATATGATGAAAAGAAAAAAACGCTGTCATCCACAAGACAAAAAAGAGGTGGCTCTAAGGGATAAATGGCTGAGCAGGGAATTCAATCTCTGTCCTCCCGATCCAAGTGTGACACTCTAACCTGACATGACGCTTTTCTTTCCCCCAAAACAGAAAAGGAAGAGGAAAATGGAGCAGAAGAGGAAGTGCGGAAAGGAGTGTGATGGGCTAGAGCATCAGAGGTGCTCTAACCACCACTCTCCTCCTCTTCACATTTTCTCCTCCGTTCTCCTTCCCTCTTTCTTTCCAAATCCAGTGAGGAGGTGAAAGAGGTGGCAGCAGCTGGCTTGCCCCCAAATAAGGAGAGTGGGCCAAAAGACAGGCCAGAAGTAATTTTAAATCAATAAAAGAAACAACATTTGGTTTTGCCACTTTAGGTACCAGTAAGTCTTGGGCCAGTTGCAAATCAGTATTTGGTTCTGCCCCACATTGCTGAAAACATCTCGTCATTTCCCCTTCTGTGGTACATGCAGAGGCATATCCCACTGTCCCAGCACCCAGGGGCAGTGATGTCACAATGCCATGTCACATTGTGTCATGTGACATCACTTCCAGGTTCTCCCTGGAGGAGGGGCGCTCACTGCAGCAGCTTCCTGCCTCCCATTCCTTCTCTTGTTGCCCTCGATGGGGAGCCTCCACAATAGAAAGAACAGGGACGCAAAGCTGCCAGCATCTCCTCTGTAACTAGGGTAGACTCTGGAACAGTGATGCACTCCCTTTGGTGTTTCACCTGGACCAGGTGCCCCTCCAGCTCCACGCTAGTTATGCCTCTAGATCAGTGATTGCAAACTTTTTGGGCTTGGCGTGTCAAAACTTAGGAAAATGCTTAATTTGACTCTGCTTAATTTGGATTAATAGGGAAGTGCTTAATAGGAAAATGCTTAAAATGCTTAATTTGGGATGGTGTGTCCATCCCAAACAAAAGAGAAACAATTCTAAATCGTCATTTATTTTTTAAAAAATACAATCCAATTATGTGCGATGTTACAGTACGTATTACATAAACATCAAATAATTACAAAAATGAAAGTTGAATAAAACAAACTCAATTTTTGTCAGGTATTGGAGATTGCAGGTGTGTCACGCCAAATGTTGTGGTGTGTCACCTTTGACATGCGTGTCCTCGGTTCGCCATCACTGCTCTAGATACACAACCTGGGCTATCCATGCTCAGGTTTCCTGGGTGCCTCAGAGGTGCATTTCATAACATGCAAAAAGGTGGGCATTCAATATTTTATAAATAAGAAAATAAAGGGAAGAAAAGTAGATGCCGACAATGGCTTCAGCAGCACTTCCTTCCCAGTACATACGCTTGGGGTCATGGGCTTAATCATGCACCAAATCAGTGCCGCATGCTCAGGTGTGCGCCTGTGTGTCCATTCCTTTCCATGAGCTTCTCCTAGGCAAAGCAGCGGCCAAGTGACAGCCATGACTGATGAGACTCCGCAGTTCGGGGCTGCTCCTACACAAACTGCCTTCATCAGCAACTTGCCGTTGCCATCAGTTAATCTTGCTGCAAAAGGCGCACTCCTGATACATTTGTACATTTCCTTTTCGCAGTAACCTAATCTACCATCCAGTTTATGCATACATGCTCAGAAGGTGTTTTTTTTTCTGTTTTGGTTTTTTTTTTCCCCCTAAGCAATCAATCTATCTAGCTACGAGCTGCAACGGCATTTAAATACCAGGAGTTTTCATTATCTCCAGCACAGGAAAACTGAAGGCAAGAGAAGGAAAACAAGGTTGAAAACCGGGTGAAATAAATTCAGGTCTCCTGCATAATATTTTTGTAGAATCTGTGTGCAGTGTGTGCGTGTGTGTGTTTGTGTGTATAACTTCATCTGGCTTCATCGCCTAGTGTATTTTGTGCAATCGTCCTACAGCAGTACTAGAAATAGACGCAGAAGATATTGTTGTGATAGCCTCTTTGACTGTTGTTTTCCATACACTCTGGGAATGTTATTCTAGCAGAACATTTGGCAAGAGTTTTCCTCTCTGCACACATGGAGGGGATCTCTGTAAGCATTCTCCAATCCTTTTCACTCATTCTCTGCTAACGGCATGGCCACTGTTTAAGATGTATGCTAAGGCAGTAGGATTCAAACTTCTTAGACTGGGACCCACTTTTTAGAATGGCACTTGTGTCGGGACCCACCAGAAGTGATGTCATTCACCTGGAAGTTAAGGATGTCATTAACCCGCCTGGCACTTCTGTGCTGGCGCTACGAGTTTTGTGTCGAAGCAATGATGTTGTGTTGACGCAAGCGGGCGCTTGGCATTGTGCCCTGAAAAGCCCCAAATGTATGAGTCTTTCCTCCTAAAGGAGGTGCCCAATAATCAGGTTGGTTGCTCACTTCTGTACCTTTCCCAGTTCCACTATGTCCTCAGTGACATGTGGCAACTAGAACTTCACATTCTTCTTGCGTTGTACGATTAGTTCAGTACTGGGAAGAAAGGCAGAGGTGGAAGGGAGAGATAAAAGGAAATGCATGCAATATCAAGGGGAGGTGACTGCTGGGAGAACACTGTGTGTGCAATCCTAACCTGGAGTTAGGCCAGCATACTTAAGCCAGCAAAGTTTGGCTGGCACAAGGGACACCGTAAATTATGTTTGGACCACTCACAGAGTCAGAGAGGCCAGCACACAAACGTGCACCATCCTCCCTGACTCAGAGAGTGGTCCAAACATGGTTTACGGTGTTCCTTGTGCCGGCCAAGCTTTGCTGGCTTAACCGTGCCATCCTAACTCCAGGTTAGGGTTGCACTCTGTCATGGGGAGGGCTTGGGCCTCTCCGATTACAGGCCATCCTAGCTGAAGCAAAGAAAGTTATTGCAAACCCAGCATTGCTCCAGTAAACAAGATTCCTCGTCCCAAGCAACATCTTTGCTCCTTGTTATCACCCCAAATCGACTGAAGTCAACGACAAGTGTGCAGTAGACCTCCACGGACTAGGGCAGAGGCTGTGTGAATCAGCACTGTCATCTTTGGGGCTGAGAATAGCAGGGCCAGTCAACGGGTGTTGACAGGCTGTGCGATGAGACTGGCCTCTCTGCACGCACCCCCCGCTGGTAATCTTAGCCAATACCTACCTGTCATCTGTACCACATGCAGGCACAACACTCGGAGATGCCTCACATTGAATGACATCTAAATATACTGAAATGGATCCCCAGGGAATAAATAGAAGCACATCACACCCGTTGCACTGGCATTTCTAGGGCCACCGAAGAGGGACGCCCACCTGTGAAGTTTGTGAGTTATGAGCCTTTTCCACTCCTGGAAGAAATGTAATACGGATCTACCCCCAGGCAGGTCCAAGGGCGAGAGAATCTGGCATGCATAGAGCCTGAAAGGATATAATATTACATCTTTCTCTTGATGAAAGAAATCAGAGTCAATTAGCTCTATGGGTTTTAGTCAACAAGGCTCGCATAGTCAAAGCGATGGTTTTCCCAGAAGTAATGTATGAGAGCTTGACCATAAGGAAGGCAGAGCACCGAAGAACAGATGCTTTCGAATTATGGTGCTGGAGAAGAGAGTCCCCTGGACTGCAAGGAGACCAAATACGGCAATCCTACAGGAAGTCAAGCCTGATTGCTCCCTGGAAGGACAAATACTGAAGCTGAAGCTCAAATGAGGCCATGGGAAAGTGGCAATGGGAAACAGGCATCTAGTTGTCTCGTGTGCTCCCTGAGGCATTTGGTGGGCTGTATCCTGTGAGATACAGGAAGAGGGCCTAGATGGGCCCTTGGCCTGATCCAGTAGGTCTCTTATTATGTTCTTATTAGAGATAGGTGGAGTGAAGCCACAGCAGGTGGCCTTTATAGGAAAAAAAAAGACTGGGCTTCCATACGTGGGCTTTTTAAGAGGAAGTCGGTGACTATTACCCAACTCTCCTGCAGGAGGTGTGAAGGTTGACTTGCTGGTATTGCCTGAAGCTAAGCAGGAAACTCTGTGGTCTATTTTTGGATGGGAGACAGAAAGCGAGGCTGAGACAAGCTGCAGTACCTGTGGTGGCAGAACGGGGTCACTGTGGAGCTGATGAGCCAGTACGGGAATGCGATGAGAAGGCCAGCCAGCAAAAGAACAGAGTCCAACCTTGAGGACCTGTCCAGGCTGGACTTACGATCACCTGCTTAATCTCGCTGTCACATGGCCCAAGGACAGAACCACACTGTGAAGGCTACATCTGGGACTGAGGATTCGGTGAATCACAGAATACTGTCTATTTGTAAAAACCACATTGAAAAAATGGTGGTTTAGATTAGCCTGCCCATGTAAGCTGCCTTGGGCATTTGCTTCGGCATGGGAAAGGCGGGGAATAAATTCTTCAAAATAAATAAATAAATAAATTCCCCAGCTCTTTGCCATTTTGTTAAAATCTATTTACCAAGACAATTCTCCTCACCTTAAGTCATGATCAGGTCCAATTATTCCTAATACATGCATGCATGAGTGGGAGAATATATACAACAAAACAGCACACACACACACACACACACACAGACAGACACACACACACACACACACACACACACACGGGACGTCCAACAATAAAAAGGCATTCGGTAACCTCTGTGTGTTGTCCCAGACTTCAAATTCATACAGGGAATGATGCCAGTTTTGACATTAGCAAAAGAGAATTAACAGTTCTCACCAAACAAAACACACACACACACACACACACACACACACACACACCATTGTAATTTTTTTTTAAAGGAACCTCACACAAAAGAGATTTGTGTGTGTGTGTTTTAGGCAGAATAAATTATAGAGTGATGTTATTAAAACACTTAGTTGTTAAGTTGCCAAGAGAGAGAGAAAAAGAAAAAAATCCAGTATATTCACACGGGCTTGAGGACCTGTCTCCATGCAAAGTAATTAAATTAGATTTATGGGCTGCATTACATCAGTGTTTGATAGTTCATTTTTCCTTTCTTCATATTTTGTCCTGCTTTATTAGAGCATGTGACAGATGGTAAAAATAGTGTGAAGTTTCTTGGCCCTGTGCTAAATCCTGCTTCGATAGTATATCTCTCTTCTGTCAGTTCTCCCCAGCGATGATAAATTAACCTCTCCTACTTTATCCCAAGTGTGGCAGTAAAGCAGTCTTTGACACAGAGCTATCACTTTATCTTAATCTGTGCTGTTCTAGGGGTGGGGCAGGGGAGGGGGAAGGGAGATGGAGAGAGAGAGCGAGATGATACAATTGCGACTCAGAATTTATCACGTCAGGAAAAGGCCTTTCTGGGGGACAAGAAGGCTGAGTTTGGAGTGGGGGAGTTTCAGAATGGCATTTTGTCGACCCTTTCTGTTGGTTGGTTTCCTCTGGTGGAGATCCATTAGCTCAGTGGTCTTCAACCTTATTTGTGCTGTGATTCCAATAAATAAATATAAATACTCGTGTATAAGTCAAAAATGTATGCCTTAAAATTGACCCTGAAAACATGGGTCGACTTATGTATGGGTCAATGCAATAAATAAAACTTCTAAGAACAGCTGCTTGGTGAGGTGGGGGGAAGACTGGGCTGAGAAGCAGGATGCAAGGGGGTGTAGGGGTATAGGGGAAGTAGTTTTACTTATCAGTAATTGTTCTGAGGCAGCAGCATGCAGCAAACAAGAAAAGGTAGCCATTTTAACTTTGTCTCTAAGCAGGAAGAGAAGCGAAGGAGCTTACAGTGTTTATAAGGGCTGCTGTTATGGAAGTACTATATTGTATTCCTCACAAAGCCTTTCATCCCCTTTCCTGTTTGGAGAGGAAAAGAAAATGGCTCCTTTTCTCTTTCTTTCTGGCTTTCTGTTGCTGACTCAGAACAATTACTTACTGGTAAGCCATTTTCAAACAATTTCACACACCCTCGACCTATCCATGAACTATAGCAAATTCGATGTTTTTTTGGCTTAAAAGCTGCTAACTTATCCATGAAATGGACTTATACACCACCCCAGTATGAGACTGGGGACCCAACACCAATCTCACTCCCTTCCAGGACTTGATCCACCCCCTTCCCATTTAAAAGTCCATTTCCTTCTCCGTTGTACAAGGAGCATTTTCGGTGCATCTCCGCAGCCCCAGTAGGAAAAAATTGACCAAAGCGTTTGGTCGCTTGGACCATAACTACAGAACACAGAGTACTTGTCACTGACAAGAATGTGATCGCTTGCCAGGGCAAAGGAGCTATACTTGTGTCTCACACATTTGGGGCAGGAGGAGGCGGGGACAAGGGAGGAACTGGGCAGAGGGATTGGAGGAGCGGGCTAGCGAGGGGTGAGACCTGGCAGTGGCTTCCACTGCCGTATCTTATCCCCTTGCCTCACCTGGGCAGCCCGACGCGGGGCAGCTTGATTCATCACCAGCAAAATAGCAAAATAGCCAAGGGTGAGCCAAGGACTCTAAGCCAAAAAATCTTAGATTTTGCTATGGTTCATGGATAGGTCGAGGGTGTGTGAAATTGGGGATTTTCCCCAAGGGAAGGGACAAATGTCCCGTTCTCCCAAAGAGCCTCTGGCAGCTGCGTGGTTTCCCCCAAAATGGAACAGTAGCCATTTTGGAACTGCTGCTGCCGGGTTGTGCATCAAAGAATTGCCGCACGAACGGTTGCCGGCTT
>JAJKFI010000062.1:3666287-3680056 GCA_029204185.1 Lerista edwardsae | reverse complement strand
CCGGCAAACAAGCTTAACAATGACTGACAGGCTTGACTGGGTTAACGTGATTTAGCGGTTTTGCCGGCTTTTCGCTATCGCGTCCTTTTGTTAATACAAAATTGCTTTGAAGCTGATCCTCCTGTTTCGTGCTGCAGGATGTTTATTCTCCCGATCTTCTCGCTCTGTGTTGGCTCAGGACCAGCTGGTTGGGGCGGCTTTCGGCCGTGTTGCGAGGGGTCAGCCGGTCACCGCGGTCTCTCGCTCTGGCTCACTTTGTCCCGATCCCATAGTCCCTTGCAAAGATCATTCTTCCCACAACAGCTGCTCCTAAAGGAGGTTGGCAGGATTGGGCTGTAAATGTTTCAGGTTTCATGGGCAGAAGATTTAGCCGAGAGGGTTAATGCCTCCGTTTGCCCGAAGATAACACCTGAAGATCTCAAGGTCGTGAGCTCGGGACTGCCGGAAGTCTCTGCGAGCAGCAGACCTTGGAAACTGCGGCTGATTAAAAAAAAAAAAAGCTGAGTTTCAGCTGCCTCGTGGGAGGAGGAGTGTGCTGAAATCAGCTGCATCTCTGGTGGCAGCAGGGAAGCCTCATCAGCCAGCAGACGACAGACGGGTGGCTAAAGAAAGAAGGCTAAATCCAGAAAGAAAGATCTGTAGGAGTGTTGTTCTTGGAAGATAGAACATTCTGTAAATTGTAAAAACCTTCGGGTTTGTGAGAAAGTCTGCCTATGTAAACCGCCTTGAGTTCAATCATTCGAGAAATCTAGTGATATTAAGAAAGGCGGTATATAAATAAATGTATGATGATGATGATGATGATGATGATGATGATGATGATGATGATGATGATGATGATGATGATGTTGAAATCCAGGATTAATTCATTTTTATTTTTCCTTTGCTCTAACTTTGGCCTAACTTGTGTAAAAAAATGTGTGGGGGGAGAGAGAACTGTGTGTTACTCACCATACCTGGTGGAATTGATTTCCTCTTTGAGTTCCCATCCAATAATAATAATAATAATAATAATAATAATAATAATAATAATAATAATAATATAAAAAGTTAGGCTCTCCCATTTTTTGTGTTCCTCAGGTCTGAGTGTCTCCGCCTGTTAACTAGCCAATCCAATTTAATAATCAGTCAAAGTAATTCTTATCATTAAATGTGTAATTTATTTCTCCTGCATTTAGAAAATGTGAAATATTACTGCTCAGTGTATGCCCAGAGAGGAAGGGGAATGCTCCATTAAGTTCAACACGGCTCCTCCAGAACATGCAGTAATTATATGCATTTTTTACTGCTAACTTCCTACTTGCAGATGCTAACAAAAGAAATAAGCTTTTAATCCAAATATAATTAATATGAATTACCTTCAAACTATACTCCAGCTTTGCACCATTAAACTTAATTTTTGTTTTGCCTGATAATTGTGTTATCATTACCATTTATAAGAGGACCCAGGGACCTTTACTCCGTTCTTCCGCCAAGACCAAAACAATCAGAAAGAAACACTCACCTCGACTGTACTGTATTGTAAAGGCCATTTCAGAGGAATCTTTCATACTGAGCGGCTCACTTGGTCTGGTGACTCAGGGATCTGAATCATTTGCGGAGCCAAATCTGCAAGGGAAAGGGAAATTGGCAGTTTGTCCAGGGTTAGAAAATAATGCACACTATGGTTGAAAACGAAGCAGAACTGACACATTAATGGCAAGAAGGCCAAGAACAAGGAGGCTGTAGAGAACATGTAGCATAAGAACATAAGAAGAGCCCCATTGGATCAGGCCAAAGGCCCATCTAGTCCAGCTTCCTGCTTCTCACAGCAGCCCACCAGATGCCTCAGAGGGAGCACACAAGACAGCTAGATATGTGCATTTTGTTGCCACTCCCCTGCATCCGGCACTCCGAGGTAGCCTACCTCTAAAGCACAGAGGTTGCACTAACCATCATGGCCTGTAGCCTGCGATGGACCTTTCCTCCAGAAATCTGTCCAGTCCCCTTTAAACAGCATCTAGGCCAGATGCCATCACCCCCTCCTGGCGTCGCCTCCTGGTGGTGACACCTCCTGGCATCACCACCTCCACGGCGCAGGCCATGAAATGAGAAAGAGGAATTGGAATGAAGGGGTAGGTGAAAAAAGAAGGCTTTGGGGAAACAAAGCAATGAACTGAGGTCAGAAGGAGTTAACTATACAGTGCCCGTCACCCCCGATCTCAGCTATTTTTAACATTTTCCATCTCACGGCACACTGACAAGAGGCAAAAAAGGCATAGCATCAGTTTTCTGACAAGGCAGACAGTGCAACCAGGGAAGGAGGCTCACATCTCCCAATGGCCCTCCTAATAAATGATCTGCCACCAAATGTGGACAGAAGGAGGACAGAAAGGAGACTGGAGCAGCAGGTGAACCTGGGCTGGGCCTGGGAGAGAAGGCAGCATGTCCTGTGGACTCACCCATTACTGCTACCATTGTCCCGCAAAGTGGCAAGAAGCAGAGGCAAGGCACACATGCACGCGCACACGCACACAGTGCAGTATGTGTTCAGGCATGAAGGATGTGGGGTCTGACTGGCTCCAGAAAACTGTAACAAATGAATTAGCTGCTTCGGGGGCCTTTCCAGCTCCCACCCACGCTGCGGGCCGGCCAGGAGAGCAGCTGCCCATCCAGTTGGCTGTTCCCCTCCTTCTCCCCCAAGTCGGACTAGGAGGAGATTGGTTTTCTCACTAACCTCATCTTCTAAGCTAGCTGAAGGGGGGCGGGGAGGTAATGGTACATTAAGCTGGAATGACTCATGGAAGTTTTATAAGATGGTCTGAACACCTGCCCAGTGGGGACCCAGTGCCAAGTTGAAGCCTCACACCAGCTACTTCCCATCGCAGGGGTCTGTGGACAGGCGTTGAGGTTGTCTTCTGGTTCAGCTGTTTTCCAAGTGGGACTTGTCTTTCCGTATGGAGTTTGCAGAAGAAGACTTCCACTTCTGTCAAGGGCACAATGAGCAAGTTGGTTCTGCTTTTCTGCTTTTTATACTATGGTCAACACCAAACCATTCCAGGTGGTCAACCGTCACACCAGATTGTGACGTACTCCAGAAGGACTTCAAACAGGGTGCTGGAGAAACCAACCTGCAATTCATCATATATAACATGATGGTATTATTCGGACCATCGTGCATATGGTATTCATGGCACAGCGGGTTAAACTGCTGAGCTGCAAGCTTGCTGACCAGAAGGTTCCTGACTGGAAGGGTGGGAGTTCAAGACTGCGTGACAGAGTGAGCTCCCGTCGCTTGTCCCAGCTCCTGCCAACCTAGCAGTTCGAAAGCACCTAAAAATGCAAGTAGATAAATAGGGACCACTTCGGTGGGAAGGCAACGTCGTTCCGTGCACCTTGGCATATAGTCATGCCGGCCACATGACCATGGAAGCTTGTCCTCGGACAAATGTCGGCTTTTCGGCTTAGAAACAGAGATGAGCACCGCCCCCTACAGTTGGTCATGACTGGACCATTCGGTCATGGGGAAAACTTTACCTTTACCTTTATTATTCATACTTATCAAGGTTTTAACTGTTTTGGCCACTAGTGTCAAGCTCAGCTGGTTGCCCCCCTAAAGCTTGTTGCCAGGTGCAGTTGCACCCCCCTGCACTTCTTTAGCTACAGCCCTGGGCACAAGCTTGTTTCCTTGCATACATTTCTTTGCATGCCTGCATTTCTTTGCATGCTTTCAAGCTCCCCAACCCACATGCACAGTGAGCTTTATGGGACCTGAATCTTGGTTTCCCAGTGGCTGGACCAGCCAGCCCAATCCTGTGCAAGCTGGAGATTTCTTTTCTTTCTCCCCCCCCCCCACGGATAAATCACCAAAGCCCTGTGATGAGCCCACGAGAAGGAGGCGAAATGACGTCTCATAATTATTTATTGAAATTACTGCTGCTGTCAAACAGGTCTGAATTATTGCCTAACTCCATTAGCTGACTTGCTATATATGTGTGAGACAGAGAGAATGAGAAAATGATGAATGAGGGAGAGACAGAGAGAAAATTAGAAAGGGAGAAGACAGAATGAGAGGAGAGGGAGATCTCCAGGCCCAATTTATTTCTGCAAGTGGAATTCTTCTGTCAGGACACCCAGGTTGTGGTTAGCCATGGCAAAATGCTGTCATAGTGTCTGGCGTGGCAGCTGCCAGCTCGCCCATCCAATGCAAACTCAACTGGAGAGTTTGAAGCCCCTCTTAGTGGCACTCGTTTTCCTAAGAAGAGATAAGAACTGGGAAAGGTGCAGAAGAGAATCTCTTTTTCCCTGTCACACAGTACCAGAAACCAAGGGAAGCTCTGAAGCTGAGTGTTTGGAGAGCCAGAACCAACAGAAGATAACATTTTTTTACTAGGCGTGCATTTCGTCTGTGGAACTCCTTGCCACAAGATGCGGCAACGGCGCCTGGCCCGGATGCCTTTAAAAGGGGATTGGACAGATTGAAGGAGGGAAACTCCATCACAGGTTGCAAGCTATGACTGGGATGTCCAGTCCGAATAGCTGGACTAGATGGGCCTTTAGCCTGATCCAGTGGGGCACTTCTTATGTTCTTACTGGATGCCAGGAGGTTTTGGGTAGGCTCTGAAACAACCCCTGCAGGTATGTCTATTGCTTCATCACCATCACCAAAATCATGCCCACTTTCCTTGGTGCCATTTGAGAACTAACTAGGCTCCCCATGGAGGTATTATACACTGGAGAAGGCATGACATCATTTTCTTGAAGCCGTGGGTATAAAAAGATGGCTGACTCAGATCATTGCCGCGAAGGAGGAGGCTTGCCGCGAATTCACGAATAAAAATCTCCCTGCACGTGTGTAAAACCTTTTAATCATGCCTGCGTGTTCTGCATACGGGTGTGCGAATCGCTGTACGAAAAATGGGACTTAATTTCCGCTGAAAGATTCATGTATTCTCATTACATCGGTTCAATAAAACTACAGTTCAGTGAGTACATTATTTTTGAAGCTGTGTAATTTCTTGTGTGTATAATAATGTTTCTACATGATCACACGTTTTTATTTTCGTAAGTTTTTACTTCAGGAGTAAACTATTCAGTCCCAAACAGTACACTCAAAGCAATGTGAAATGCTTGGAATCAGCATTGTTTTGAGTACAAAAACATGGCCGCTAAGCCCGCCCCCTGGCTTCAATTCGGCAGCATTACTTCTTAAGGCAGGGCCATGGGTTGGGGCTCCCACAATCTCCTCTTTATCCTCCTTCCCCCTTTAGAAAAAGTGAAGGAGGCGAAAGCAGCAGTGCCCCCCTCGGGTGCCTACAATTCCCCTTCCCAACTTGCCAACTGATAATAATGAGCCCAGACACTTTTATTATCATTATTAATTAGCACTCTCAAGCAATGGAATTAAATCAATATGGTGGACTGAAACTAATTTTAACAAGCCATTGAGATCAATCATCGGGACTTTTATCTACATAAATGCCACTAAACTCAGCTCGTTAGTGTAACATTAGCTGGGGAAAAAAAGGGTAGAGGAGAGGGGGGAAAAAAGACTGGCGGGGTTTTAATTAGGGAGACGTATTCCGTGCCATGATTTTTCTTCTTTGATTTGCTTTTAATCTCATCCCCAAGTTCTTCCACTGTCCCACTTGATTATTGCTCCTTTCAGCCGCCGCGAGAGGAGGGAAGGACTGAGAGGGCAGAAGCAACGAGACACCGAGAATCGCTGGGTAGACATGCTAGTTCTTAGGTAGCCCAATCCAAGGCCGGCCTTAAGCCAATGTGGCCAATGTCGTCACATTGGACCCTGCACTTTGGAGGCCCAACACCAGCAGGGTGAGCAAATTGCCTGGTGCTGCACAGTAGATCTCTGTGGGCTATAGGATTCAGTGGGGCGAGCAGAGCAGCTTTATCTTGGGCTTCCCACGTGCCCCTGCCTCTGAACAGCCCAAAATGGGCCGCCTGGAAGCAGTCGGCGGTGACGTCATCATGGCACCACCAACTATTTCCACGGGCCATGCGTTGTGCGCGGCACCAACAGCGCTCTTCTTGGTAATTGGGGAGCCCTGCAGGGAGGGTGGGGGCCCCACAGGAATGGGGCTAGAGTCAGCCCTGGCCAGTGATGTCATGCAGGGGGTACGCGGGGGTACACAAGTACCGGTTCCTAGGATTACGGCTGGCCCCGCCCATTCGCCCACCCACTCATTAACTCCGCCCCCTGCAATGTTTGAATTTCCTGCACATTTGAGTTGCCTGCATGTTCTCAGAGCCAGGCAGTCAGGCAGCGAGCGGAGCCTTGCCTTGCCTTGCCTTGCCACTGAAAAATGAGCTGCTCTGGGGTTTTGGAACTGTTGGGTCACTTTAACATGATGCCAGGCCTCCTTAACATGTTCTGGGGGTGCTGTGGAATACTGTTGCAACTGTTGGGTCAGTTTAAAATCGTCTGAGTCCTCAAAAAGGGCTATTTTCATGTCACTTCCTGCCACGACATCACTTCCGGTTTATGACGTCACTTCCGGTGGGCGGGTCCTGACACGTGCCAATCAAAAGTGAGTACCTGTTCTTAAATCATTTAGATGACACCACTGGCCCTGGCCCAATCCTAAGCTGCATCAAACACAGCTTACAGGGCGACTAGAGCCTCCCCGGCGCAAGGGCACTTTTGTGGCCTTGCACCTGGGGGGGGGGAACCGCCTCCCCAATGTGCTTCTTAGATCTGCACCCGCAAAACCGGGGGCACAGAACCGAGGAGGCCATGAGGCCTGAACCAGGGCTGCATGGCCTGGGGATGCAGCCTAACAGGGCTGGCCTGCCCACCGGACCACCCAGTTCCACTACCCCCTGCCCAGTTCCGCCCTCCCTCCCACCCAGAACTGCCGCTGTGCCAGCCGAGTGGCTGGTGCATGGGCATCAATCTCCCCGCGCACCCAGGCCAGCGCTACAGCTCACACCAGCCTGGGAGCTTTAGTGCTGGCGCGGGGTGCTGCTCGGCGCCCCTGCCTTAGCGCCAACGGCGTAGCACCGATGCAACAAAATTGCGTCAGCCCTATGCAGTCCCTGGGATGGCGCTCGAAGGGCTTGTTTGCTTGTATCACTGGTGGCTTCCGATTGCTGGGGGTCCGTCACCGCAGGCACCCCAGAAGTGTCGGATCCATGGGAAACACCCCCAAATAGACCGCAACGTGATGTTGGACATTTGGTTCTCAAGTCGGTGCTACAGTGATACCAGCAGAGATGGGAACTCAAGTCTCAGGACTCGAGCCTGTGAGCGCAATCCCAAACTGGAGTTAGTTGAGGGCCACCATAAAACACGTTTGGACCACTCTCGGAGACAGGGAGGATGGCGCATGTCTGTGTGCCGGCCTCTCTGACTCCGAGAGTGGTCCAAGCACACTTTACGGTGTCCCTTATGCTGGCCAAACTTTGCTGGCTTAGTTTATGCCAGTCTAACTCAGTTTAGGATTGCACCCTGAGGCTCAAAAACACAAAGTCCCCTTCCTCTGAGGAGCTTCCGATGACTAGCATGCAGCGGTGTTATGCTGCTGGAACGCTGGGCGGGACATCCGCGTGATCGACAGCCCGCCCGTCGCGTTATGCAGCGTTACGCCGTTTGCGTACGTTACGCAAACGGCGTAACGCTGAGGAACGCGACAGGCGGGCTGTCGATCACCCGGATGTCCCGCCCAGCGTTCCGGCAGCATAACACCGCTGCTAGCATGGTGCTCATGCGGCAGTCGATGTTTGGCTACTGCTGTTTCTACAGGCACTCAGGCACCATAGGATTGTGTTGCCTGAGGCTGGGGCAGGAAAGGGATATGATTCTTGATTGTTGCTTTCTTTTGCTTCCATATCATGCGGCTTATTTTTGTGTCTGTCGTCTCCCCAGGTCTGGGCTTCATTGCACTTCACTGGGTGATATCACCATAAGGGGACCACACCTCCATCTGCAACGAGCTGTTTTTAGGACCCCAGGACGTTCTTGGAATTTATTGCCATGTGGTGAAAGGTTCAAACGACCACATCATATATCATTATAGTCATTTGGGCTGCTCTGGTTTTTCTTATACATGTTGATATGATTATTGATCGTTGCTTTCTTTTGCTGCCATATCGTGAGGCTTATTTTTCGGGCTTATTATATGTTTTTAAGCTGCACCAAATTTTCCCTTAGGCAGGAAAGGCAGGAGATTTTTTTTTAAAAGGGTCAACAAATAAATAAAACTTCATAGCCTATTGCAGTCTAACTTGGAGTTAGGCCCCCATAGTTAGGCCAGCAAAATTTGGCTGACGCAAGGGACGACCGTAAAGCAGTGGCTCCCAAAGTGTGGGTCAGGACCCACCAGTGGGTCACAAGCAGTGGTGTCATTCAAATGATTTAGGAACAGGAACTCATTTTTGATTGGCACTTGTTGGGAACCTGGAACCAGCCACAGAGCCCGTTAGGATCCGGAGCGCCTGTTCTGGTCCATTCCCCCTGAATGACATCACTGGTCACAAGCCAATTTCAGGTGTGTCGCAAAGCACCTAGGGCAGCCATATTGAAAATATGGGAAGATGGGATGCTGGAAAGGGGGAGGACTGTGTGGTTGTTTTGTTGTGAATAGGCTTTTTTCCCTTTCTGATTCAGTTTGCGATTGGAAAATGATCGAAAAATCCCAACATTGCTGCCTTCAGGAAAGCAGCAGGTTCTGGTGTAATAATGATGGCATTTCCGGCCATGACATCACTTCTGGTGGGTCCTGGACTGATTGTCATTCTAAAAAGTGGGCCCGGGTGCTAAAACGTTTGAGAACCATTGCCATCAAGTATGTTTGGATTACTCTCAGAGTCGGCCAGCACACAGACATGCGCCATCCTGCCTGACTCCGAGAGTGGTCCAAACGTGCTTTACGGTGGCCCTGGTGCCGGCCAAGCTTTGCTAGCCTAACTAGGCCAGCCTAACTCCAGGTTAGGATTGTGCCCACGGTGGATGACCCATTGGTTCTACAGTTGGGAGTGGAGAGCAGCTGACTATGCTATGCGTATTCCGACTAAGCACCTCTGTACATTGACTGGATCAAAAGTGACTAAGGGAAATGCATCCTCTGTGTTCCAATGAGCACCTTCCTGAACAGCCAAGAATAGATAGCCGCGTCTTTGCAATGTCCTTTTAAGCTCAGCAGTAATCAAGGGCTATAAAATTGTCCAATGTTGGTATTAGCCGTTTATAAATGACCTGCTGTAGACCCAGACTCATCCCTTTGCACGGCCTTTTTGTTTAATATATGGGCAGACCCGGAATAGAATTTTGCTCCGATCCTTATGCATCTACTTGGGAGAAATGCATCCTCACAGACTGCTTAGTAGGGTATAGCAGAGATAGTCTTGAACTGGTGAATCAGATCAAGCAACATCAGCCGCTGACCTTTGCAGCCCCCCCCGGGTGTCAGAGTCATGATTGAGATATTGGGGGGGGTCATAAATATTTGGTAAAAATCTCTCCCACTCTTGTATACAGCAATTGCATACTGAGCATTTGAAATCAAACCGATAAATCAGCCATCTCATTCTCGGCTGAGCCAAACGCGACCTTCCCAGAACCGTCCTGGGGTGTAACGTGTGGTCACGAATATTTATGGTTCCTCTGTTGTTGGTTGATGTTGGATATTGTCATTGTCATTATTGCAGCGCCACCAATGTACTGTTGGCTGAGATAAAGTGACGAAAGACACATTGCCTGGGGAATGTCCAGATAGGAAGCTCTGCCTGGGGTATGTGTTCAAATGTGACAACTTTACTTAAGGGTGCAATCCTAACCTGGAGTTAGGCTGGCACAGTTAAGCCAGCAAAGTTTGGCCGGCACAAGGGGCATCATAATGCATGTTCGGACCACTCTCAGAGTCAGAGAGGCCAGCACACAGACGTGCACCATCTTCCCTGACTCCAAGAGTGGTCCAAACTCTCTTTACGGTGGCCCTTGTGCCAGCCAACGTTTGCTGGCCTAACTGTGCCGGCCTAACTCCAGGTTAGGATTGCCCTCTAAATCAGATAAGCTTTGCAAGGGCTCAGCTGTTGATTCAAACAGCTTGCACCTATCTGTGAAACACATAAAAAAAAATACTGTACAGCTATATTGGAATAGCACTGCCTGAGCAACTTCAACTCAGGAGTCCTTACAACATGATTATCCCCATATTACAGATGGGGAAGACTGAGGCCGAGAAGGGAAACTGAGACATGACAAGAGACTTGCCGAGTGAGTTGATAGCAGAGGTGGCGGCATTCAATCCTGAGGCACAGCTCACATTCTGCACCACTTCAGGATCGGGCCCACTGTTTCCCCCGCATTCGATGGTGCTCTGCGGCACGCAGGTGATCTGAACTCTGGCTCCTCCTGAGCTCCAGTCTTCCCAAGCTTATCATCCAGTGATTTCCAAAAAGGAGTTAATATTTGTAAGCAGAGGAGAGGGGGGGGGGAAGATAATAGATCATGCACATCAGCTTGGCAACTGAGATTTTAAATCACTGAGCCCTGCCTGTCAGCCAATTTCTCTGCAGAAAGCTCTTAGCAGTTAATTTCTGGGTAATTTATTATCCTTCAGCTCAGCCCTACAGTACCATTAACAGTACAGTGACACAACTGAGTGAAATATTGTCTAATTTATTATCTTATTACTCCTCTGGAACAGGATCAATTAATTACCCATTAAAGTATTTCAGCTGCGGAGATTTATTAGGAGACTCAGCGTTTTAACAGATGATTAGTTATATCTGTTTGTTTGCCCGAGGAACACAGACTCACAAACAACTGGCGGGGAGGGGGGGGGACACAAGAGAGGCGCCCAGTGCTGGGAGGGAGCTAATGCATCTTTTCTGGCCTCTGAAAATGGAGCAGTCAATGACAAGAATTATCGACTCATTCACTTGTGGTTTGGAGATAACCATATGTACGGGGGGGGGGGGAGGGGGGCAGAGCGAGAGCGAGAGTGAAGGGAGAGGGAAGAAAAACTCGCGCTCAACTGCTTTTTCCATTCAATAAATTTGCCGCGGAATATATTGGATCGGGGCTTGATGGCTATTTCGTGTTTTGCAGAGTGCTGACACTGGTATGATTCAGTAATTATTGTTTCTTTTAAGTTATTGCTGTAATTTTGCTTTCTAAGATCCCAATCAATTCCTGCCTCTCAAGGGCACGCTTGAAAAGCAATATTTGAAAACAGCCCTCTGATAGATTGCGCCGTTAGACAGTGGCGGAGACAAATAGCCTAATCTGGCAGAAATTAGCTTGGCTTCCACAGATAGTTTTATACAGCGATGTAAATTATATTGTCAGGGCCAGTCACTTTCCTGCTTAGAGTGCAGCTAACAAGAAGCCATGGAGACATTACTGGGGCTGCCTTTCATCCCCAAAGCAGCGGCTGCAAAGCCATTTATAAAGAGAGAGGGGGAGACACCACAGGAGGAGAGCAAGGAGGCTGGGAAGAAGAATAGATCCTGCTGCGCTTGAGCTTCAACTCGGCTCATGAATACGTGTGGGCATTCAGAGGAAAGGTGGGGAGGAAGTGCCTGTAAGCTTCCTTGTTCTTGTGTGGTGTAACGGTTAGAGCAGAGGGTCCCAAACTCTGGGTCACGACCCAATTTTGGGTGGGTCTCAGGGCTCTGAGCGGAGCCTCCAGTGAGAAGATCAGGTAACTGATGGCCACATGCTCTGCGGCTATCCAAAAGTCACATAGCTGCTCTTTGTCCTGCAAAGAGCTCAGCTCCTACAGTCTGCAAGGTATCTGTTTATTGCCCAGAAAAGTGCTCCGCCCCCACAGTTTGCAAGAACTGAGCACCTGTAGTTTGCAAGCATGGGTACACATTGGGAGATACATGTCTGCGTGTCTTTTTTTCCCCCCTGGTTATTATTACTCAGAAAGAAATATTTAAATACTGTTTCTTTCTAGATCCCCTTGTTCAGAAAGTCTTGTAAACTTAAGTGGGCCCCAATAGAGTGTTGTTTTAAAAAGTGGATCCCAGTGCTAAAATGTTTGGGAACAACTATTACAGCATTAGGTTAGAGCATTAGATGTTGGCCTCTCTGCTATGTTGTTCGCTGGGTGTCTTTGGGCCAGCCATCTCTCCCTCCTTTTCCACCCCTCGCAAGGTAAGTGTTAGCAACCATGTGTTAGAAACGCTGTGGAAAAGTGCACAGTCATTCAAAGCAGAGACTGCTTACACAGAGTGCTTTAAACACATCCTGCAAAGTAAGAGCAAAGAAGCAAGTAATTATGGTCACTTGAATAGGGAGACCAGAAAAAACAAGACAGGAAAATAAACTAATAAGAAGCATACTCAAAGTCGGAGAGAGCAACCCAGGGGCTTTTAAACTAGGAACTGAATAGGAAACAGCTCCCCTACTGGTGGCGAAGAATATATACCCACAACCAATGGTTACTGTACAGGTCTAGCTCTCATGCAATCTCTCTTCCAACACCATGAACATGGGGGCATACGAAGGTCCTGGTTCTGTCCCTTGACTGCTTCTGTGCTAGACTGTTATCTCCCTTCAACCTATTGCTGCTGCTTCTCCTTCCTGGATCAGTCCCCTAAGTAATCCCACCCCATGAGAGATCATCAGCCAATCAGATCAGGTTGTCCAGCATGACCTCTGCATATAGTGAAGGCAATGTCAATGAATAAGGAATTTCATAAGGAATACAATGCAGGAAGGAAGAGGTGCTTTTCCAGCACTGCAGAAAACATTCATGGCGGGGGGGAAGCAGTATGTCGTTTTGGCTCAGCTCCTCTGAGAGGCTACAGTTTTCCTCTGTGCTCCTTGGAGGGTTGCTGACAAATGAATGAAAGCCATTGATCCTTTGCAGAAACAATGCTTACTATTGATATGGGCTCGAGTTCAATACCTGACATCTCCAAGGATCTCGGATGGCAGGACTGGGAATGAATGTCATTGCCAATCAGAAGGAAGAGGATGGGATTTGATGAATCACTGGTGTGATTCAATAAGGTCACTTCTTACCGATGAGACAAAGGACCTTTGAAGATGTCCTTAAGGGCTCAATGTACAGGTACAGGGGGAAGGGTATTACATTCTGGATTTAGGCTCTTCGCTTGACCTGCAGGCATTCATTAGGAGCACATGTGGATAACGCATGCATCTGAAGCCGTTCTGCAAGCTGCTCGCGTGGTTGCTGGGGCGCGTCGGTTTGACTCTGTCCGGCCGTTGCTTCAGAGGCTACATTGGCTGCCGGTTCCTTTCCGGGCCCGATTCAAAGTGCTAGTTTTGACTTTTAAAGCCCTTTACGGCTCGGGTCCGGGGTATTTGAGGGACCGCCTCCTTCCATACAATCCTACCCATACTCTTAGGTCATCTGAGGGGGCCCTTTTGACTGTGCCGCCACCAGGAGAGGTGAGGGGGATGGCGGCCAGGAACAAGGCCTTCTCGGTGGTCGCCCCACAACTTTGGAATACCCTCCCCTTGGAATTAAGAACTGCTCCCTCTTTGGCAATATTTTGGCAGGGCCTGAAGACTTTTTTATTTAAACAAGCCTTCAGTTGTTGACAGGCTGGCTGGCATTTTACATGTTTCATCTTATATTTTAAAGGATCCACGGGGCTTGCTTGTTTTAAATTTTTAACCGTTTTAATATCGTTGTTAACCTTGTTTTAATTGTTATACTTGTGGATTTTTAAAGTGATGGTTTTAATGTTGTAAGCCGCCTTGAATGCCCATGGGGCAGAAAGGCAGGATAAAAATTTAATAATAATAATAATAATAATAATAATAATAATAATAATAATAATAATAATAA
>JAJKFI010000062.1:3649024-3660072 GCA_029204185.1 Lerista edwardsae | reverse complement strand
CACACACACACACACACACACACACACACACACACACACACACACACGAGTCTTTCCATTCACCTCTTTATCCAAATGGGGCTGTTTATTATGTAAATTATGTAATTTATTTTCAAAGTGTGATTTATTGAAACCAACCTCTCCTCTGCTTGACGTCGTCACCACTTCTGGCCCTGCCAGCTTAATGAGATCATTCCTGTTTCCTGGTTAATGACATCACGTCCTGCTTAATGACATCACTAGGTCATGCCCTAGGTCAGTGATGGCGAACCTTTTGGGCTCAGCGTGTCAAAGCTTCAGAAAATGCTTCACTTGACTCTGCTGGTGCGTCAACCCCCCTCCCACACAAAAGGAAATCAATCCTTTATATTCATTTATTTAAACAAAAAAATGCAGCCCAATCATGTGTGATGCTATGTGTTATATAAAGAAACATCAAATAAGTACACAAATGGAAAATGAGTAAAATAAATTCAATTTTTGTGAGGTGTTGGTGAAAGCTGGTGTATCACCCCGAACATTGTGGCGTGTCACCTTTGCCACAGGAGGTGGGGATGGCATCTGGTCTTGATGTCTTTAAGAGGGGATTGGACGGATTTCTGGAGGAAAGGTCCATCGTGGGCTATAGGCAATGATGGATTGTGCACCCTCCTTACAAAGGTGGTGGGCTACTTCAGAGTACCGGGTGCAAGGGAGTGGCAACAGGATGCAAGCATCTTGTTGTCTCATGCCTCCCTGGGGCACCTGGTGGGCCGCTGTGAGATACAGGAAGCTGGACTAGATGGGTCTTTGGCCTGATCCAGCAGGGCTCCTCTTATGTTCTTATGTTCTTATGACACGCGTGTCTTAGGTTCGCCATCACTGCCCTAGGTCTGGGGGGGGGGGTCCTGAGAAGTTGTCGTGCCTAAAAAGGGGGTCCCAGTGCTGAAAAGGTTGAGGCCCCTCTATCCTTGATGGATTGGCCCTGGATCGTTTAACACTTTTGGAGGTTAAGTACAAAATTGAAAATCTTTATGCCACAACGTGGGTTCTTCCCAAACGAAGAACGTCCTGGAAGTTACGCTCACAAGGAAACACTGTTCAGTGGATGACCTCTGTAGATCAAGGCTGGCCTCTTCTATTTTTTTGGTTTTGCCCTTGACCAAAACAACGCTGATCTGACTCGCCCCCACGTTTCTGCTTATATTCAATTACAGATTTTGATGTTTCCATTGGATGTTTTGGAAGGACGGCCATGTTTGCAAACGCTAAACCAGGTAAAGCGAGAAAAACTTGGAAACGCAAGCCAGGAAACAGGAGAGGGGCTTTGGCCATGCCTCGCACTTTCTCTCTGTCTTCTTTCCAACAGGGGCCGTCTTCCTGCTGTGGCTGGCGGTCATGTGCTTCGAAGGGCTTCTCTGCCATATGGCTCCTAGTTGGGATGATTTATGAGGTGGAGAAAGCAGCCTGATAAATTTTACTGCTAGTCCCAGCATAGACCAGGGTATCAACAGCCCAATCCAGACAGCCCTAATGGAAACTGCCGGCACCACAGAGCAAGGCATTATTTATGACTGTCTGTAATGCCACTGTTGGAAATTTATCATCGCTTCTCTTGCGCAAGCTGAAATCACAGCGGCGTGGCCAGAGGGAGGAAAAGGAGAGAGAGAGAGAGAGAGAGAGAGAGAGAGAGAGAGAGAGAGAGAGGGAGGAGGAGGAGGAGGAGGAGGAGGAGGAGGTGGCTTGGGCAGGGGAAAAAAACTGCCTTGTTACGTGGACTCAAGGCCCTTTCTGTCCTGCACCAAGCAGGGGGTGTCTAAAGGGGAAGGGAATTGGGAACATGGTGATGAAAGATGTCAATGAACGCACAACGCGCGGCAATATCTACAAGCAGAGGAAATGGCCTGCTGGGATGGGGAGCCAAATCACAAGCACGGTACACAGGACAAATTGCCGGGTGATGAGACATTCGGGGCTTTTTCAGACATTCAGGGCCCTTTCGCTCTGTCTCTGGAAACCAAATCTTCATGAATCAAAGGCGAGAGACAGTGGCAATCCTTCCTATTTGTTTGGGGGGGGGGGAGAGAGAGAGAGAGAGAGAGAGAGAGCACAATCCTAACCTGGAGTTAGGCCGGCACAGTTAGGCCGGCAAAGTTTGGCCAGGACAAGGACCACCATGAAGCATGTTTGGACCACTCTCAGAGTCAGATTGGCCAGCACACAAATGTGCGCCATCCCCCCTGACTTCAAGTGTGGTCCCAACATGCTTTATGGTGTCCCTTGTGCCAACCAAACTTTGCCCACCTAGCTGTGCTGGCCAAACTCCAGGTTAGGACTGTGCCCTCAGTCTCAGAGCGCACTCCTACCCTCGCCCCCCCCCCCCCGAGCTGGACTTTGGAGGTGTTCATTCTGAGGCTGACTTGGGAAGAGCTATGACTAATTCCAGAGATGCTGAAGTCATGCTCTGCCGACAAACCTGCCCAAGAAACTCCATTAGCAGTGTGGGAGTAAAAGGCCCATTTTGGCAACAGTCAGAATTCTCGGCACTATCAGTGTTTGCTCAAGTTCCAAACTGTCTCCCCGAACAGGAGTGATTAAGGCCTTCATCAGCTGGAAACAATGGTGTGCGGAAGTGGCTGATTAAAGAGAAATACAATCCCTTGCGTGGTTCTGGAACAGGAAGAGGAGGGGAGGCAGAGTAAGGACCTCTGTTCGAGCTCCACCACACACACACACAAATGCATTTGGCATCTCATGCTCCACAGTGAAATGGTCTTTTGTTTCCATTTGGACGTCATTCTGGTGCAACGTGGAGTCTTGCATCACAAAGCAGACAAAGATATAAAGAGGATCAGGCCCAGGAGGGGCCTCTTCCACTGTATCCTAACCCTCACTCTTGGGCCAGAAGCCCCATAGGGATGTTTGGGGCTTTACTCTGGTAAGGGGAAAAAAAATCTCATTATTTATTATTTGGAGAATTTATACCCTGCCTTTCCCATGTTGAAGCAAATGTCCAAGGAGGCTTACATTGGCAGGCTAAGGCACCATTTTTCATTTTTATTTTTTATTTTGTTACAAATAGTATTCAGTGATTCACTGAATCCTCAGTCCCAGATGTAGCCTTCACAGTGTGGTTCTCTCCTCTGGCTGCGTGCCATCGAGCTTCAGAAGGCAATAGTAAACCTAGTCATAAGTCATTTTGAGCTTGGACAAGTCCTCAAGGTTATATTCCGTTCTTTTGCCGGATCGCCTGATCAGGCATTCTCACACCGGCTAATCAGCTCCACAGTGACTCCATCCTGCCACAACAGGTACTGCAGCTTGTCACAGCCTGGCATTCCTTACCCCCCCCCCCCAAGACAACCTCCAGCCATCTTCTCACCTGCATAGGATACAGCACAGGCCATGTAGCCTGGCTGTGCCGGCACAGGTTAGGATTGGGCTGCCCAATGCCTATTTGCTTTTAAATGTTTGGCTCAAGTCAAAGCCTGGGCAGAAACATAAATAGCACAGGGTGGGTGGGTGGAATTGGATATCACGGGACCAGAAGCAGGAATGTGTGTGACAACCAAGTCAGCACCTGAGAGATATTGAGCCTGTCTGAACTAGTGCAAGAAGGCCTGATAAGGATCTGACCTTCCAGGTGCTTCCGATGGAAGCCAACTTCTACCATCCAAGCAGTGCATCCATCATTTGCTTACATAAACAGCCGTCTCTCTGTCTCCCACCTCTTTCCCATGCCGAGTATTTTTCTGCTGGAAACATGATGAGTCGGCATTCCGAGCGAAATTCTTCCAATCACAGTGATTCTGCAAAACTCTTTTGGAGGAACAGCTTTGCTTGGGATTCTTCAGCCCCTGGGACGGAGGACTGTCTTCTGTGACTCCGAGGGCGCAATCCTAAACTGAGTTAGGCCGGCATAAACTAAGCCACCAAAGTTTGGCCAGCACAGGGGCCACCTTAAAGTATGTTTGGACCACTCTTGGAGTCAGAGAGGCCAGCACAAGACGTGAGCCATCCTTCCTGACTCCGAGAGTAGCCCAAACATTCTTTATGGTGACCCTTGTGCTGGCCAGACTTTGCTGGCTTAGTTTACGCCGGCCTAACTCCAGTTTAGGATTGCGCTCCGAGTCTGATTTGGCCAGGAATCCACAAGGAGGTCCATTTTTGAGCAAGCAAGAAGGTGAGCACTTGGAACGTTCTCCTACAGCTGTGTCCTCACAGGAAGGGTCATTTGCCCAGAGCCATAAGTAGGGTGGACCCTCAGGGGTATCTACCCCGGGCGCTACACCAAGCAGGGGTGCAAGACTGCCCTAGGCTCCACCCTAGTTACGGAGGAGGCGCTGGAAGCCTCATGCAACCTGCTGGGAGACTCTACAGGAGAAGCAATGCCACAGTGAGTGCCCCCTCCTCTAGGGGGAACCTGGAAGTTACTGCCTTGCTACTCCTGGGGGCAGTGCAGAGCCATAATGCACTGCCGTGGCACCAGGGCAGTGACATCAAAAGGTCACATGATGGTGTCACTTCTGGGTACTCCTCAGATGCAAAGGTGCTGATGGTTTCATATGCTCCATTCCTCCTCCTGTGGAAGCTCCTGGCCTCCACAGTGAAGAAACACGACACCCAAAATGGCCGCAGTGAACGCCCCCTACTCCGGGGAGAACCCGGAAGTGATGTCACGATGTCATGTGATGCCATGATGCTCTGGGCGCTGGGGCAGTGCATTATAGCTGGGCAGGGTAGCCCCTGCGACTAGGAGCCAGCGACGGCCCTGTCCCCCGTGAATTTTCCTGCCAGATCAAACGCACCCACAAAGCAGACCCCTCCCCAGGGCAGCAGCAGCTTAATAATTCTGCGGCAGACATCTCAAGGGCAGTGCAGGAAAAAAAGTCACTTGCTCTTCCTCGTTCCGGCGAAGCAAATGAACTCCCAGCCAGCTCCCTTCCCTCCGCCACTGCTGTTTTATGTTTACACCTCCACTGACAAGCCACCAAGAGAAGCCTTGACAGCCCAATTACAATCCACTTGGGTGTTCCTCTTCCCCACACAAAGGCTCTCTAAATGTTCTCTCAGCGAGTCCTTAAACTCGCCGCTCACCGGGGAGCCCTGACAGGTACGGCATGAGGGCCTTATTAAGGGTGCAAGGAAGATCAGGAGAGTCGGAGCGCTCCGGCTGCCATCGGAGGCGAGGAGCCTGGGAAAATCTGGTGGCGGCAGTGCTGCACAGAGGCTCCCAATTAGCTCACAACAGCCTGTCACCGAGCTGTTAACACATGGAGTTTCAGTGGAAGCGCCGTGCCGAGCAAACTGGAGCACGACAAGAGGCCGCCGGAAACGTGAGGAAGTGGCACAACAAGTACTTTGGGTGTCACGACGACAAGGTTGAACATAGTACGCACCAGTCAACAGTCCCTGTTTAATAAGTACAGCAGCTGACGTTTTTAGCTGACATGTTTTTGGGTTTTTTTGTTTGGTTTAGGGGGTTGTTTGTTTTTTTAGATTGCGGGTAGGCGCAGTAGTGTAGTGCAGCAAGAAGGGGACGGCACAGTAAATATTGCAGGTGTGTCAGGGAAGCATCCCACTTACCATCAGAGCCAGTCAGGGTGGTGACAGTGTTGCTATCGCCATCTCCAATGGCTCTGATGGCGGTTGGGAGGAGCCGCTAACACAGCACATTGCAGCACCTGCAGTACTGACTAGGCAGCCCCCACCTGGCTAGTTAGGTGTGCTCCTGTGTGCTCCCTGAGGCATCTGGTGGGCCACTGTGAGATACAGGAAGCTGGGCTAGCTGGGCCTTTGGCCTGATCCAATGGGGCTGTTCTTAGGAGCACATGTCTGAAGAGGGGTGTCTTGTTCTTGAGGCTGTCAAAGAGAAATGCTGTGGAGAATCCGGACTAGCCACAAGTTTGTTTACCAATTTACCTCAGAAAGCCAGATGCAGGGGAGTGGCAATGGGATGCAGGCATCTTGTTGTCTCATGCGCTCCCTGAGGCATCTGGTGGGCCACTGTGAGTCACAGGAAGCTGGACTAGATAGTGCTTTGTCCTGAGCCAGCAGGGCTCTTCTTATGTTCTTATGAGGTCTATCAGCTCAGCTCTTGCAAAGTTGATCCAGGTCAGAGGCGTTTCTACAGGGATGGCAAAGCTCTAAGTTTTGCAAGAAGCCTTACCCTGTCAGGTAAATCCCTCCTCTCCCTTGCTGCTGTAGCCAGTAAGCAACGCCAAGATGTTGCTTTTCCCTGTGAGGATTGGCTAAAACGGTGCAGGAGAGGAGTGATTTCCACTGCAAGGTAAGGCTTCTTGCAAGACTTAGAGCTTTGCCATCCCTGTAGAAACGCCACTGATCCAGGTCATTCTAATATGTCAATATTGTTTCAGAAATCAGTGAAGAAATACTTCTAGCGCTCCGTACTCTGGTAGCCAAATGATCTGGCCTGAGTGATCACTTTACTGATGTTATGTGGAACAGGCCAGAGGGAAACAATTGTATTAAATGCGGGGATTTCCGGGGGAGGCTCTGCATACTTTGGTGTTGGCCTGTAAGTTATAATCAAAAGGCATGCATTTCCCTCCCTAGAAATAATGGCCGTGGAATACTGATTTGCAGGTTCTGTTTTGAACTGGGGCATGTGTTACTCATTTCAGCCTGCTGCAATTGCCCTTGGTAAATGCTGGAACCCCTCCAGAGCTATAAGTGAATTTGGATGAGAAGCAGAATTTACCGTCTTGTTGGGTCCCTCCTCTCTCCACCTAACGGAGTAACACTGGCAGAATGTGTGGTGTGATCTGAGCAGGAGTCTGCCCCCAGCTTGAGGTTGTCCGACATTTGTTGGAGTCTTTCATTTATTTATTTTTAATGGATGGAAACAGTGCAGAATCCAGATCCAAGCTGGTGGAGGCAGGATTGGAGATTGTGGCTGCAATGCTAAATACACTTTCCTGGGAGTAAGCTCCATAGAATATAATGGGACTTATTTCTTAGTAGATAGACCTAAGAATATAAGAACAGCCTACTGGATCAGGACTGCTGGATCAGGCCAAAGGCCCATCTAGTCCAGCTTCCTGCATCTCACACTGGCCCACCAGGTGCCCCAGGGTGCACACGAGACAACAAAATGCCTCTATCCTGTTGCCACTCCCTTGCACCTGGCATTCTGAGGTAAATTTCTGAGGTAAATAATGACTTACAACCCAATCTGGGCCTTAAGTACATAAGAAGAACCCTGCTGGATCAGGCCAAAGGCTCATCTAGTCCAGCTTCCTGTCTCTCACAGTGGCCCACCAGATGCCCCAGGGAGCACACGAGACAACAAGATGCCTGCATCCTGTGTTCACTCCCTTGGCTGTCCGTTTGTGGAAATCCTTCCCACAGAATGTTTTAATAGCACTTGACCTAGATTCCTATAAAGGGGATGCCTATAAATGCCCACAAACCCTGTATGGGTACCAGGTTGCTGGGAGCCCTGGGAAATGCCCTGTGGTGGGATTCCCATGGCACCCCACCCACTCTCAGCGATGTATTGCATGCTACCACTTCACAGGTCAGCCTGGCCAAGTGGGTCCCCTGATGCGCATGGGACCTTGGCCAGCCCAACCCAGCCACCATGTGACATCACTTCTGCACGAGCCCTTACACCAACGCGCCCATCAGCTGCAAAGCGAAGGGGGACAAAGCAAGCAGGACGCTGAACAAAAAGCCCACTCAGTGAATGCCGTGCCAACCCCCCCCCCCCCCCCCCCAGCAGATTTGGCACGGCTGGCTCTGCAGAGAATGCCAACCAACATACAACAGGCCTCTGTGGGCGCCCATGTTGAGCTGGCTGCCAGGAATGTTAAAAGCTACCCCAGGGAGGTCAGTAGACTGGAGAATTAAATCACGAGCGCAGAAAGGGGAGGGGAGGGAAGAGGAGGCGCGTGAGAAAGAAGAGAAGAGTGCCGAGCTCGTAAAATGCATTTAGCACTTTAAAAAGCAGGGCCCAATCTCCCATTCGCTTTTTGACTCTGGAACTCAGCCGAGTATTGGAAAAGCCCTCGGAATCGATCAAAAGTGACAGAACCGCCAACTGCACGCAGCAGGCGGGGCCGAGGGAGCCGGGCTGATCGGCGGCGAGTCAGTCACACCGCTCCAGCGCGCCTTGCACGCATCACGCTCAAAGAATGTGCAATCTTTTGATTTGCACATGACGTTTCCCCTCTAGCCACGGAAATCAGAGCACGGCATTCATGCTGCGGTGGAGGAACTGGGTGGCTGGCCGGAGCGGCGATTTAATGCCGCCTTCGTCTTTTGTATCTCCCAAGGTGAAGGCTGGAATCCGCATGGGAGACAAATGCGGACGTTCTCTGGCTGCGGCACGGTGCTTGATGGAAGTGATATTGTCAGCGAGAAGCATGCGAGGGGTGGGGACAAAGACCCTACTCATCAGCATCATGACTGACTGGGAACACACCCTTCTCCAGCACATTCTTGGACATTTCTAGGATCCCCATAGAAGAATAGAAGGCTTCTTGATGTCCGCGATGGTCTCCCAAATGCTTCTCTCCTTACCCAATGATGCGGCAACCCCTGCGCCTCCCAGTCTCCAATGTTCTAGCTCAGCACTTTCCTCTCCTCCACCTTCCTCTTCCTTTCTGCCCTCCTCTCCCATTTCAAGCCAGAGTATGGACAAAGGAGGAGGAGCCTTTGTGACAAGAAGGTGGACAGATAAGTGTTCCCCCAACGGTAGGGCCTTCTAGCCCAGCGTTCCTCAAATTGAAGGTCACAATCCTGATGTGGGATGGGGCCTATGTTGGACCTTCCTCCCCATCCTTGTGTCTGATTGACTCCAAATTGGAGTCCTCGGAACAGAATTGTAGGCCACGCCGGGCCTCCACAGGCCTCCAGAAGCAGCTGGAAAGTCATTTCCGGTCTACTTCCAGGTTTGTAAAAGTGACTTCCGGTTGCTTCCACTGTGGAGGACTTCCGAGGCCTGCAGAGGCCCAGCACTGGAGAAGGAGGGGGGTTGCAGCTGGAGGAAGTTTGGGAACCCCTGGGATGGCATCAGTAGTGTCAGGCTACCAGTACGCTGGGCGTGTCTTCCAGGTGAGCGGCAGCGCGATCGCAGTGGGTGGGCTTTTGCCGTTATGCAACAGAATGCAGCGATCGCGCTGCCGCTCACCCGGAAGACACGCCCAGCGTACCGGTAGGCTGACACTACTGGATGGCATCCATTTTTCTGAGTTATTACTCAGAAATACAGACCAATATAAGTGGCTTGCAAGAATTACAGTGGGCCCTCTTTATCTGTGGGCTCGGCATCCACAAATCTGAATATCCACAGGGGCCAAGAACGTGGCTGGAGAGCCTCAGAGGATTTCCCAGATGTGACCAAAAGTGCCTCCTGGTCGTGTCCGAGAGGTCTTGTGAGGTCCTTTCGCGGATTTGGTTATCCGTGGAAATTGATATCCGCAGGGAGTCATGGAAAAGATTCCTGCAGATAATGTACTAGTACTGTACTCCTAGTACTTCTAGGTCCACTGTACAAGTACTATGCATCTTCATAGTAGAATTTCATCAAAACCCCTGTAGGGAGTGCCATTAATCCATGGTGACACGCTCCCACTTGAATCTATCCATTTGCCTTGCAATGTCTTCTATGGTTTCTCAAAGTGGAAGATCTATCACAAATGTCCTGGTGTGGGAAGTGTGTCACTAACACCTTCTTCCGTGAAAACAGATCCAAAAATACCTTGTGCTCAACTCTAGTTGTATAGCATTTTAACGACTGCCTCTCTCCTTGGTGGTCTGGTTCTGGCTCCACAGTGAGCTTCTGACTTTGACTGTGTTCCACTGGTTGCTCCCCAAATTCCTTTTCAGTGTGCCTTCTTTCCTTATGCTAAACCTTTCAGGATTTATGCTCTCTTTGATTTCCTATGTTTGGATTTACAATTCACTTTGTAAATTATAGTCTCTTTTTCCCCTCCTTTCCATCTGCTCCAACTTAGCCTTTACTTATTGAACTACCTTGCAGATCCTTCTCGGTTTTTATGGAATTTGTAGGGCACCTATACTTCTGGTGTGCATCTATCCATTGGAGTGTAATTCTGTTTGAAGGCTTTCTTGATATATTGTAAACCTCTGTGTCCTGGTGGTTTTAAAGCATATCTATAATTTTTGTGGTGGCGTGGTGGCGCAACGGGTTAAACCACTGCTGCTGGGCTTTCCAACTGGAAGGTTGAGAGTTCAAGAGTGCGTGACGGAGTGAGCTCCCATTGCTTGTCCCAGCTCCTGCCAACCTAGCAGTTCGAAAGCACCTCAATGCAAGTAGATAAATAGGGACCACTTCGGTGGGAAGGGAACGGCGTATAGTCATGCCGGCCACATGACCACGGAAGCTTGTCCTTGGACAAAATGCCGGCTCTACAGGCTTTGAAACGGAGATGAGCACCGCCCCCTAAAGTTGGTCACGACTAGACCATTTGGTCGTGGGGAAAACTTTACCTTATAATTTTTTTATAAACCAAACGTATTTTCATTGTTTTAACTGGGCATACGTTAGAGGGTCTCTGATGCTGTGGCCAATAAGAACATAAGAAGAGCCCCATCAGATCAAGCCAAAGACCCACCTAGTCCAGCTTCCTGTAGCTCCCAGAGGCCCACCAGATGCCTCATGAATAGCACAAAACAATAAGAGTTCTGAACCCTATTGCCACTCCCTGGCACTTGGTATTCTGAGATAACCTACTTCTAAAACCAGGAGGTTGCACACATCCATCATGGCCTGTAACGCGGGACGCACTTTTCCTCCCTCAATCCGTCCAATTCCCTTTTAAGGGCATCCGGGCCAGACATGAGCAGCACCTTCTGTGGCAAGGAGTTCCACAGGCTAATTGCGCGCTGGGTTAAAAAAAATTCTTTTGGCCTATTCTAAATCTCCCAACACTTTTAAAAAATATTTCACAATATTTCAAAAACACTAAGAAATAAATAAATAAATCCTAATTTTTTTTAAAAAAAATTATTTATTTATTTATTTATCTATTTATTTATTTATTTATCGATTTCAGTGGCTGTCCCCTGATTCTGGTGTTGTG